>JABUQX010095135.1:0-20000 GCA_015478945.1 Trachelipus rathkii
CTTAGTCTCGTTTATAATTAAATGTATTTACTAATAGTAGACATTTAGTTTACTAATATATCTGACATAGTGACATCTGTAATATATACCAATCACATTTTGCAGGGCCTAACCTCAAATTAAATTTTGGGAGTAATACTATGTATTTGTACTCATATATGCATTATAGAACGAACGTCGCTCTCTTCGTTTTAGTATTGTTATTTATGAGTGTAAGAACGACGGTTCAGTATACTCTATAATAAATAAGATAAATAGAGACATGGAGAATGATTAAATTAAAGTATAGGTGGCACAAAGTCCGTACTGGCGTTCACATGTGAAGTTACTAAGGAGTTGTAATACCACAGAGAGTGAAATAAGTGCATTAAACTATCTATTATGCAAGATAGTCAAGTGAAATTACTCGAAATGACATTTTTTTGATCAAACGAGTAATTCTTCAAAAGGCTTCAACAGGTCTGTTGTATCTACCAAGATTATATGATTTATATATACTTTTAGACGTACCTCATGATTTTTTAAATTCAAGCAAATCGAAAATGCTCCATCACGTAGTAATATTTATTTCCATACTTAGTGCTCATATGGTCTGTGCAGAAATACTAGTGAGTTTATTGTTCAATGGAATAATTTTCCTGTAAAACTGGCGCTAAACAAATGACTTTTAATGACACGTTCTCAGTTACATTGATGATAGCAGAACTCCATTCAGTCATCAATAACCAGAGACAGTCATGGCCATTGATAGATCCCATATTTAGGTTCATTGGGATGATAGGAAGAGATGGAAGCGAAATAATCGGCGCCGGTAATAGTTGTTTATTTTAAATTCTTTGAAAAATACAAATTCAAAAGAGCCTGCTTCCACGATAATGAATTATAAAATCACATCGATGATATATGAAATCTAACAGAGAAGTCCAAAGAAGCTGATTTTTGCAATATTATAAGTAGTGTCTATTAATCGATTGTACACGCAATAAATTTTTAAATGGTGCAGCATATTTAATCATCATTTTATTATGTTGATTGGTTCATGTTATATTTGAATAGACATTGTACAGATATTAAAAGGTAGCTGGCAATAGTAATTTGTCTTTGAAAGTGAGAATATTGGTAAATATTTTGAGTCAAAGGTTGTACAAGACGCACTAAGCTTATTGCATCACCGGGATAATGATAATTCCTTCAGATAGTATGTAGGTTATCATTATGTCTCATGATGAGCGTCGAGGCAATATTTGATGAATGCTGCGAGAGAGAGAGTCTATCATTGTGGTTTAAATCTTTATCAAAATACTATTATTGTTACCGTATACAACTTTTCTTGATTTTCCTAAATAGCCTTTATAAAAGTATAAGTATGATAAGTGAGTTAAGCACGGAAGCAGTAATAATAATCATACATGCAGGTTTATTCTGGGATTATATTATATAGTTTATTATACCCCTATTGCTTCGCTAAAGCAAATGTATGTTCTCTTAAGTTTGCTAGGGATAACTAATTAGGCTTAGCGTTTTCACTCAGATTATGCTGAACTAGCAGCAGAGGGAACCTGGATTATCTGGCCCCTAATCGAGTGTGTGCCATGAATCCAGGTAACAACAAAATAACTTCTTAAAGTATGTTCTTATGGTGTTTAAAAGAAATTTGCTTCTTGAGATTTGCATGATACAGGTAAATGATAATTGTTCATAATATAATCTCACTTAAAGTGGTGATTCATACAAGTTTGCTGAGTCTCATATTTCTTGAAAAGATGTTATGAACATTTTCTGCAAAAAATTTAAAAAACAAAATGGAAAGAGTTCTTAAATAAGCAATATACATAGGACATACATAGACATCATAAGTGAGATAATAGACAATAGAGCAATCTCTACTGTCTTAGCTGGCAGAGATTTTTGTCTGCAATTTACGTAATATAATAGCTCCGTAGTCAAGCCTATATTACTATTATATTACTATAGAACATAAATACAAGTGTCATTATTATAGTATACCCTTTAACTATATTATATGCGTATATATAAAGTAGAATTAATATTATATATATACTCAATATATTATTTATTTTGAGTTTTACATCAACCTTATATATACTCACTGGTAAAGTCTGTAACACAATTACAGTAGAAAACATGATATATATATTACATATATATATAATAATATTAATATATATATATATAAAATAAATATAAAAGTATATATATCTATATATAAGTGATGTACGCTGGGCAAATGCCGAGTGGGCAGGCATTTATAAAAATGAGGATTTGTCAGGCATTACTTAGCACCATTTTATATATGCTTGTTCACCATAATAAACTGGCATGAAGTTTTATATAAAATTATCAGTATAAGGATGCAATATTGTACTAGTACATTTAGGAAAAAATAAAAATAATCACATAATAATAATAGTATAAAAATATTTCATTTTTTTTGCAGATATGATAAAAATAGGCTAATTCTACTATAATTTTTACGTTAGTAGAGAAACTCACTATTGTCATAATCACCTTCATCCTTCTCTCCCAGAAGACTTGAAGTGGTAAATGAGAGGAATATGCTCACACGTAAGCAACAAGGAGTCGAATCTAAATAATGACGACTAAAGTCAAACTTAATATTTTAAAAAGTCTCTATGAGCCTATTTCATATATTTTTATTTTCTTAAACTACGACATTATTATACTGCATAGTATAACTCGTTAACACGATCAAAAACTCCACCATAGAAGACATATGCACAGATATCAACAAGTAACCTCCTAATGGAGCATCCAATCGTCAGAAACATGTTAGAAACATTAAAATTAAAAAGACAATAAGCAATCCACATGGGACTACCTCGACAACAACGTGTGTGATGCGAAAGAACAGAACCATTGACAGAACCAGCACGTTCATTCGGCTTGCAAATCACAAGCACCTAAAGGCTTTCAATAGGACTTACCTTAGTATAACACGGGAAAGTCTAAACGTGCCCTCAGCAAATGAACACAATGCCTTCAGAGGGCTCAGAACCGAGCCTAACGCCGGTGTGGATATTACAGCGTAGATACTACATATAACTATACATGCTCCCGTTAATACTCACCAAGTCTAAGAAAACTAGAAGAAAAAACCTATAGCTAAGAGTGACATCATCTACCCCAGCAGCGAATGATAACTTTATAATTTATAGTTAACACTCGGTGTAACGATTTAAATCTAATGGTAACTGTAAGACCTCGCCAAGCTTCCTTGTCTTAATAACATTAAATAGTATTTAGGAGGCCGATGCTAGACTCGATTATGGAGCAGCAAGGATAATCTTCATCATACTACGATATTTGTTAAAATTTGTACACTTTTGTTTCACTGTTTGCACAGGAGGTAGTGTTGAGTGCTCTCGAAAGCCGATTAGATGCAAACAACTCATGTAAGCAATATACGAAATATGAGCTCTAGACCTCATAATTGCTGAATGACGTGCTTTCTTACATCAGATAATTGAGAGTGCGTCTATCTCTCTTGATTCTATTTGTATCATATGCATGCTAGTCTCCAAATTCTCGTGTCTTATTCTGCGCGTGAGATTTATAGTGTGACATACTACTATTATAAAATCTTAAATGTGCGTATAAACCATATCGTTTTGTAGATTGTATCATAACGTTCCTTACATTTGACGAAATAACCGCTTGTATTATCTGGATAGAGATCGATGTTCGTCTAATGAATTCTTTCCAGGATACACTCGTTTTTCTCTTCTTCTTCTTTCGTATAATGCTTTACCACTCTTATGTGATACACTTGAATAATGTACGTATCACTTGTACACGTCTAAGCAGTGTCGTGTATTTTGCCTGCAGACTCATTTTAGAATGAGACTTATAGTCTTTTGAATTATAGGGAGAGTCGCTCTTATTCAAATTTGTGCACAATCACTCTTAGGGCTGCTAATCAAAGATAGCTTTAGTAGATCCTGCTCTGTTATTGTTATAGTGATTCCTTTGCTCTTGGTCATGATTGTTAATCAATAGTTATTGGATTTTATGTATTTGGAGAGGTCGTTGTCAACCAGCGACTCAGGTTTATTCAGGAATCTTTTATGTTCTTGCTCATTCACTTGATTTAGGTTACTCTTGTTAATGTGTAGCTAAAATTACTGCTGATAATCACACTAGTTGTCTTCTGTACTAAGTTCACAGACTCAAGCAGAGTCGCCCATTCGTGAGTGGTAAGGCTTTTCTGTGAAGCAGTTTTGATTGAGGGAATCCGTCAGATGAAGAACAGACTTAAGTGTCATCTTCATTCATTGTACACTCTTGACTCCTGCCTCCTTCAAGAAATTCATTATCAGAAGATCATTTCAGATGAGTCTTTGTAATATCCTTATACTATTCCCCTGCATACGAGCTGGTGAGAGTGAGACGTATCACGCTTATTCAGAGAGTGGTAATAATTCTTGACATAACTTCAAAAACTTTACAATTTAATCGTCCTTGGTACTAGTGGTAATCAGTATTTAGTGATTGGTAACTGACTTATACAATTGAGTCGTCGATGCCTCGAGGATAGCATTAGTATGACCGCATTCTGCTGCGCTCACGCATGATCAACTTAGAATAAAAAAATAGTCGTGGACAGACTTCTCTTCACTCAATTACATGTATAGCACATTTTGCCATTTAGCTGTATAATCTTCATTATATTTTACGTATTCTTATTCGTTTGCCTGTTCCTACTCTTTATAATTTTTTAACTAAACCACTGTTAAAGTTTTAAAATCTAAAATCTTTTGAACCTAACACACATGACTTCTCAGTCCGATGATGTAGGGGGATACTTTACCAACTATAGATCATATAGTAAGGTTTCTCTATCATATTCGTGTTTAGCCTATTTTATGTACTCTAGAATCTTATGCTAATATTGTCTTTGATTGGATTGATTGTTCCTTACGTTATACTCACAACATGTGTAGTTAGTATGGAATACTTTTGCCAAGTCAATGTTTTTTGTTCATGGTGTCTTGGATCTATAATCTATTCACTTTTTTTCACTCCAAAAACTCCGGAAATTCATTCTAGGTTATGCACCTTTCTTCTCGGGTCCCCTTCAACTACATTCTCTGTGGACTCCTCCAGCATTCCTTTTATGTACTCACATCTCTCTTTCTTAGGTTTTTCATCAGTCTCCGGTCGATATCCCAGTTAATCGCTTCACTTGTATACAGTCCGTAACCCAATCGATTCTAATCATATTTCCATCCTTTCCACATGACAAATCCATCTTAATGTGAATTTATTTTTCTACTCATTTACCTCTTATGCATTTTGTCCATTTCTTCATTTTTCAATATTCTCTGTTACGCTTAAATTTTCGGTCAAAAGTCAAGTTCGCTTATAATGTCATTGTCCATTATGAACACATTGTACCTGGTTAGATCTATAGCTCTTGATTGCCGACATATGTCTACCATATACTAATAACTGTTAACACACTAGTGTAACGCAACTATACTCCTCATCTTAAGCTAGCTCTAATCGGTGACTCTAAGTATCTGGGTTAAGGTTCTTCTTTGTGAACGCTAAGTTCCACATTCACTGATCGATTCTTGAGGCAATGTGTTGCATTGTTAGATCTCTGTCAAATATAACATTGACATATTTTATGTTCCGTTGTACAGTTTTTATCGCATCATAGAAAATTTACTAATGACCTCTACAGGCGCATAATTGCTATTTATCAATTACTTGCGTGTCTTTCTATACGTAAATTTATCTATTTCAAAATATTAATTACGTTAAACTATCGTTTTATACTCAATTGTATGTATTATGTAAACTTATCTTCAGACAGACAAACTATATCTCATGCAACGTAAGGGCACTGACACTATATAATAAACTTCTAACATCTATATAATCTTAAGTTTAGAGCTAATTTCAACACCATGAGGTGACTATGTCTCACGTTCATAAACATATCAAAAACAGTATATTAAACTTCTCTTTTATATTTCCCTTCATTGTAGTATAATTTCGTAATTAGAGAGTCTATATTTTTCTTTATAACCTAACGTATATATTTCAATAGGGACTAATAAACGTAAGTACTCATGATAATTAATTATACTTATTGGTCAAAACATACGTGCCTCTCTTTTAGACTGTTATGCACCGTATAGGACAAATAATTGCTAATATGAAGTATCCTCACACATTAAACTCTTCTTAAATAAACTGACTATCGATCATTTTTGGACTACAACAACACAAATACAACACAATACATTGTCATCTCAATCATATAGAAAATCAGGGTTAGGCTTCAGTTTATGCGCAGGCCAACTCATCTTCAGAAATTTCTCACATACTTTGCCCCCATTATCTTGTGTCATCAACATTTAGCACATGGAACTGCACCTCTAATCACGACCTCACCTCTTATACTCTGTTCCTTAATGTATCACTTGCTAACATCAAGTTATTATGCAGTAGAGCAAGTACACGCTATACAATTCTGATGAATTCTAATATTAATTCACAAGCTGTAATGCTCTGGATACACTGCACAATTTTTTGCTGATCCATTTTCTATTGAAGTGTATAGACTATAAATGATTCTACACTAATGCAATGAATCTTATCAGAAATGGTTATTACAATGGAAGCAAGCTTCACTAGTATATAATACTAAAAAAGTACTTCTGCTCGATTTATTAAATTTATAGCTTTTTCTACTTAGAATAATAGTCTCACACCAATCACTTAATAAAAATATACCATAATCTTATTATCTACTCTTGATAGAGTGAAATATGAAATCATTCATAGCACTATCTGTTACGACGCATTTTCACTCTATGTGATTAGACATTCATAGGACGGTACAATATTTAGATCATGTACATTGCATGGAACGAGTACAAACACACACTTTAGATCTTGTAAGAATCAATAATGGTCATACTGAACAATACATCTTTGCGAAATGGACGCCGACGAGTGACTATTTTAAAGCTCTCAGTGAGTTATTCCTATCAATCATCATTACATACTGCAAAAATATAACACCATGAGATTTAATATGGACCATAGTAACTTAGAGTTACATAGATTTATTATTCTCATTGATGCACGAGTATTTATCTCACATAACATACTTTCACTCTCATACAATTCCAATTATAACAGGATGAAGTGTGTAGAAGATGCGCACCCATCCCTCTAAATTGTTAATTCTAAGATGCAGCCTTCTGATGTCTTCTTCACGGAAAAGGCAATTCAGTACCACATAATTAGTCATCGAATACTTTGCACTTTGCGCCTATATCGAGACCCCAGAAGAGTTAAGGGCCGATTATAATATTTAATTGTGGCTTCGTAAGCACAACTCTTGGCGAGTGTGGAGTGAGTCTTTAATATAGTGTGAGAGAATGATTACCGAGTCTTGATAAGTAGTGGAGGATGCACCACGATAGTGAGCAGTGTTATGAAACGCGTTCACTTATTGACAACTACGTTAACTCTTGCCCGGGCACTCGTGCCATTCACTCGCAATCCTCTAGAGGAAAATACTACCTTCCTAATATGCGTAACATAAACTTGTTTTTAAATGTCCGATACTAATCACGTCTCTCGCACTCATTATATTTAGATTATTTCACTAGTAATTTTTCATCTCATAATATTCGTTTCAGCAATTGATCATATCTTGTATAGCCGAGAGCTTTTCTTCAACAATCCTCGTACAACACGAAGACACTAAAAGTGCATTTTATGCTGAGAAACGCTATACTGAATAGAGTGACATATCTCAGTGAAAATAGCTTTCATTTGTGCCTTTTTCTCTTGACAGAACATGTAATAGCACATGCGAACTATCATTCGATTAACTAGTTGTCTCTATTATCATTATGTGTCAGAAGTCATACAATATGTTTTATGAGTAGTAAAATCTATATAGATGTATTTTCGAATCACAACTCTAATTAAAGGCGACGACATAGAATCAAATATCATCATCAGCTTACGCATATCACAAACTAAGAAAAATGCATTCCCTATTCATTATTCTAAGCAGGATCCCAGGCCGGATAATTCAATTCGTAGCGTTTTATACGTATATTTATAGGGTGGATGATAGGTAAAGGAACTAATATTATTATATATATAATATATATATATACCTATATATATTATCTTATACTATATATATATATATATACATAATAATATATGATAGATAATAATTAATAATAATAAATAATAATAATAAAATAAGAATAATAAATATAAATGCCCTAAAAATGCCCAAATGCCAGGGCATTTGCGCACGAATTCGCAGTATCGGAGTTTGAATTTCATATATATAATAATATATATATAATATATATTATATATATAATCTAATATGATATATATATGTATATACTAAATACTACTCAAATAACTATATATATATAATAGAGTAGTATATATATATAGTATAATATATATATAAATTAACCTTGAGAGGAGGGAGAGTTAGCCAGCTTCTTAAAGGGAATTGTTTTGCCTAAAATGGATTGAAAAAACGTAATTTCATTCAGAATGGTTAAAGATGAGTTACAATTGAGGATTAAAATCAGCGGACCCCGCTGACAGATCACACACCCATAGGTGCGCGCATACGGTAGGGAAAATCTCGCTTAAGCAAAGAGCAAATTTGCTTATAGTTATGTATTATTCTTTACTTTATTCGCAAACACTCTTTCATTATCGTATTTACATAGTTTATTATATCTTCAATGTTTAGAAGAAATGGAAAAAACCTTTTCTTTTTAGAAGAAGCAGATGCCGTATTTATGATGAAGTGGTTAACAATAGTACATCAAAATTTCGTAATGAACCTTTATATTAGGGAAACTGTTTTAAAAACTTAGGGTGAATAGTTTAGGGAACATTCGAATAACAAAATGCGGATAAATATATTTAAATATTTACTTTTTAATAGTAAAATTCAATTTATATTAATAATAATAAAAAAGAAGAGATTGAAAAATAACAGTAGGCCTATATGATGTTGGACATTTTGAAATAAATTATCTAAATCTTTCTAGCAACTTATTTAAATGGATTTTTGTTCAGTCTTTTTGATATACCGTAAGAGAGTATATATATATTATATATATATATATATATATAGGAGTGATATTGTTTTCACTATATATATTATATATATATCAGGAGACTCTATATTATAATATAATATACTTATAGTCACCGGAGGTAGTGGGGGGAATATATATAGTACGCTTAAGCATATTATACACTATATTATATATGTATATTCGTTTATATAGTATAGTTTATATATATCTCCACTTCAGGTAAGGGGTAGCACATAAAAGAAATAAAAATTTTTTCATAATATATAATTAATTCATTAAGCCACAGAAGACCATTATTATATTTTTATAATTAAATTCATAACTCTCGCGGTAGGCAGGATTTAATTTAAATTTCTTTTAATTTTATATAATTTTATTTTAAGGAGTGTATTTATATATTATATTATCTATTATCCAGGGATAATATAAATATATATATATATATATATTAATATATATATATTATATATATAATATTATATATTTATTATATAGTATATATATATATATATATGTTATATATATATATATAATACTATTTATATATATTATATATATAAAAATAACCTATAGCACTTTATCAGCGCCAATGCTATTCGACATACTACGAGAGTACTAAAAAGTAAAAAACAAAATGATTACTAAAAAAAAAAGTTAATTTTTTTTACAAAACTTTTTACTTACGCGTAAGAAAAATATAATGTTTACATTGTGAACATGGATAGTGAAGATTATTTCTATTCAAGCAAATATAACACGATTACCAAACACATTAAATGCCATAAAAAATTGTATAAGTTTTCTTATTCTCTGGCGTTAGGTTATGCTATTTAGGAATGCTCATTTTTCATATAAAATGTTTCCTTAAAAACTCGTCTGGCAAACATCTAAAGGTTCGTTTTTTTATTTCGCCAAGATTTCGGGGGGGGGGCAAGTGCCCGCTTCCAAACACTTCTATTATATATAGCTAAATTATATATATATATATTATTATAGCTATATATATATATATATATAATATAATATATTATAATTATATATATATATAATAATAATATAAAATTTATTATATATACGCAAACGAACAGATACAATGAAATTGTGTACCGCATCACACCCCATCGGTGCCTCAGCCAGGCCAGCTACAAAGTTACAGAAACTAAATTCAATTATTGATGAAATAAATGGCATAATAGAAGAGTCTTAAAACCACACAAACCGAAAACTTTTAAAACATGCCATATGTACCGTAAAATTCTGCACATGAAACTTCTAAATACGTACCTTAAGTACTGGAAATTTCTAGAAACGTACCTTGCGTACCGGAAACTTTTAAAGACGCACCTTGTGTACAGGTAGAATCTAAAAGAGTATTTTATGTTCCCGACACCTATAAAATGATACATTATGAAATAAAAACTTCTAAAAACGTACCTTTTGTTCCGAGAATCTTTAAAAACGTATCTTATGTACCGGAAACCTCTAGAAACGTACTAAAGCGTATCAATGTACCGGAAGATTTTCAAAAATTAGCATATGTACCGGAATCTTCTATAAACATAGCCTTTTTACCGGAAACTTCTAAAACGAAACTCATGAACTAGAAGATTCAGAATAAGTACCTTATATACCGAAAACTTCCAAAAGCGTACCTTATGTACCGGAAACTTCTGAAAACATATTTTATGTGCCGGAAATTTTGAAAAACGTACCATATGTACAGAAAACCTCTAAAAATGTGCCCAATCTATTAGAAACTTTTAAAATGTATCTTATGCAACTAAAACTTTAAAAGCATAGCTTATGCACAGGAAACTTCTAGAAACGCACATTATCTCCCGGAAACTTTCCAAAATGTACTCTATGTACCGGAAACTTCTAAAAATTTAATTTACATAACGTTTGTATAATTAATGCACATTATATATATATATATATATATATAAATATTATATTATATTATATATATTATAATATATATATATATATATATATATATATATATATATATATATATATATATATATATATTATATATATATATATATATATATATATATATATTTTTTTTTTTTTTTTTTTTTTTTTTTTATGCTCTTTGGCTCTAGTAACCAGGACCAGATCCAGACCCAGCCCTGCTTTATTGTACATCTGTAAATGTTATATCCTAATAAAAAAAAAAAAATTTATTTCCAATGCAGATATTAACAGAACTACAAAATATTCTGTGCTGATTTAAAAAGTATTTAAAAACATCTTTTAAATACTTTTAATACTAAAAAACGATTTTCAGGTACTAGTTGAGATTTGCGTAGTGTGACGAAATATTATAAATTTTTTCTGATAATCATTTTTTTTTTAACATCTTTTGTCCCCATTAAGAGGACTAAATATGTGCTGCCAAATCTCTCATAAATAAATATATTCTCTAAAAAAAAAAATTTCAAGTTTGAATTCGGTTTAGGACCAATTAAGTTTAGGTTATAATAAGTATACACAGAAAATCTGTATATACTTAACAAAACTTATCATAACCTTACTGATTTTTCGAACGTAAAAAGAAATTATATATGAAAACCACAAACAATTTTTGCTTATAAATATATTGTAATTGTGGCAATTTTTCATTAACTGTGTGGCAGCATTGCTTCAAACCCATATACAAACATCGATTACTTTTAAAAAAATATTGATTGTTTTAGACTATGCCTAGTCAACTATTACCTAACTTTCTTATAAAACTACATTAATTGAGAGAGAGAGAGAGAGAGAAAGAAAGAAAGAAAGAAAGAAAGAAAGAAAGAAAGAAAGAAAGAAAGAAAGAAAGAAAGAAAGAAAGAAAGAAAGAAAGAAAGAAAGAAGAAGAAAGAAAGAAGAAAGAAGAAAGAAAGAAAGAAGAAGGAAAGAAGAAGATAGAATCTATAAGAACCAAAGAGAAAGAAGAAGAAAGAAAGAAAGAAGAAAAGAAGAAAGAGAGAAAGAAAGAAGAAAGAAGAAAGAAAGAAAGAAGAAAGAAGAAAGAAAGAAAGAAAGAAGAAAGAAAGAAAGAAAGAAAGAAGAAAGAAAGAAAGAAAGAAGCAAAGAAAGAAGAAAGAAAGAAAGAAAGAAAGAAAGAAGAAAGAAGAAAGAAGAAAGAAAGAAAGAAAAGAAAGAAAGAAAGTAAAAGATAAAAGAAAGAAAGAAAGAGAAAATTAAAGAATAGAAAGATAAAAATGAAGAAAGAAAGAAAGATCGAAGAGAAAGAAAGAAAGAAAGAAAGAAAAGAAAGAATAGAGAAAAGAGATGAAAAAGAACGAAGAAAGAAAGAAGTAATGAGAAAGGAGAATAGCAATAAAGTAGAAAGAAAGAATAGAATAGAAGAAGAAAGAAATAATGAAAAAAAGAAAGAAAGAAACAATAGAATAAGATAAGAAAAGAAAGTAAAGAAAGAAGAAAGTAATAAGAAAGAAAGAAAGAAAGGAAGAAAGAATAGCAAAGATTGTCAGGTAGACTGAAACAGAAAGAAAGAAAGTAAAGATAGAAAGAAAGAATGTTGATTGAAGAAGTAAAGAGAGAGAGACAGAAAGAAAGAAAGGAAGACAGAAAGAAAGAAACTGAATAAAAAAGAATACAGAAAGAATAATAAACAAGAAAAAGAAATGAAAAGAAAAGAAAGAAAGAAAGAAAGATAATAGAAAAGAAAGGTAGATAAAGAAGAAAGAAAGAAAGAAAGATATAGAAAGAAAGAAACCAATAAAAAGATAAAATAGAAAGAAAGAAAGAATGGAAAAGTGAGAAGGAAAGAAAGAAAGCACGAAGGAAACAAAAAAAGACTTACTAAAAAGAAAAAAAGAATTAAAAGAAAGAAAGGAAAAAGAAAGAAAGAAAGAAAGAAAGGTAAAAAAAAAGAAAAAAAGGGATATAAAAGGTAAAATACTAATAAAGCTAAAATAAAAAAATGAAAGTAAAAGTAAAGAAAATGAAAAGAAAGAAAGAATAAGAAAGAATAAGAAAGTAAAGAAAGTAAAGAAAGAAAGAAAGAAGATAAAAGAAGAAAGAAAAGAAAGAAAGAAAGAAAGATAAAGAAAGAATAAGAGAAAGAAGTAAAGAAAGAAAGTAAAGAAAGAAAGAAAGAAAGAAAGAAAAGCAAAGAAAGATAAGTAAAGAATAGAATAATGAAAGAAGAAAGATAAGAAAGAAAAAAGATAATTTGAAGAAAAGCGTAAAGTAAAGTCAAAGAAAAGTGAAAAGTAAAGAAAGAAAGAAAGTCATTTAAGAAGAAAATATGAATAAAGAAAGCGCAGGATATATTAGTTAAATAGATTAAGAAAGAAGAAAAAATAGAAAGAAAGTTTAAAAAAGAAACAATAGAAAGAAAGACATGTATAATCATGTATAAAAAACTCAGAAAGGTAAGAATAAATGAAAATAGAAAATGAAAAGAAAGAAATAGAAAGTAAAGAAAGAAAACGAACAATAGTAAAAGAAGATAAGAATGAAAGGACGAAGAAAGAAAGAATATTATTGGGGAGGGAAAGAACGCGAAGGACGAACATGTACAGAAGCATAAGAAGAAAAGATGCGAAACAAGAAAAACGAAAAGCACATATAGAAAAAGTAAAGAAATCGTAAAGAAAACGAAGAAGCCATTATAAGATAGCATGCTACGAAGAAGCAATGACGATAGAGAGAGTGCAGAAGCAGAGAGAGAGAGAGAGACGCACGAGAGAGAGAGAGAGAGAGACGCAGACGAGAGAGAGAGAGAGACGAGAGAGAAGAGAGTAGAGAGATTATGATGTTTAAGCCATTCTATATAAAGAGACGATCTTAGTCTACTTGTAACCGCTCTGCATGTCCTAAGACTACATGAAAATGCTATATATCAATCCATTAACGCCAATCACAAAACTGGCGATCTTTCAATACAAACGACTGGCGAGTCTTTAATGACTGCTCAGAGAGAAAGCTCTCAAAGCTCGCTACCTTCTCTAATTACGGAAGTGGTATGCTTCCGTTTCTTGGGAATTATGTTCATTTGAAAATGTTATGAACTATTTGAAGATGTAATCCTTAACATCACTTAAAACTATAGAAGACCATGGTTGGACATTTGTGGCCTATTTAAAGTACTCACCTAATGTTACTAGAAACAACAAAGTGGATTACGCAAAGCATCGTGTTCTATGTGATGGTTCCGTAGACTAGGTTCAACCATTTATAGTCTAAAAAGATAATGACACTCACAGAAATCCACAACAGCTGGAAATAAAAAATGCAGAGAGAGAGCAGTTAATAAATTACCAAAAAACGTATACTTCCCCCCTTCGCCCATAATACTTCTGGATGATGATACAGTCGTGAAGGCACTACCAAAAAGGTGGATTTAAATATCTCCCTGACTACGCAAGTTTCCTAATGTTGTCGGAACGCCGACAGTCTAATAGAATGTCAGTATGTAATAGTCTCACGATACATCAAGAATACTTTAATTGTAAGGATGGTAGAATAATTCTGATAAACAAAGGTGCGCGGGGATACACCGCACATACAAAGCTTGGAGAGCCATATCTCTAATTCCAGATAAATACGTTTATGACTAAAACTTCCTTGTTAACAAGAAAGATCCGCAATACGAATAATTGTTGAGAATAATTGATTAAGAATCGTTTAAAAGACTTTGTGCTCTACTTGTATTTTATGTCAATAATATATGCAAATATCTATACACTCACATCTGGAATTAACTTCCCAGACAATTAGGAGTGCTACAGTGAGGCAGAATAGGTGAATGGGTGTTCATTTCAGAATAATATAAGGACTTAGAAAGGTATATACGTTTATTCACGAGAGAAAGATAGGTATGTCAGCACACGATATCGGTCATAAAATTTACTTGAGGTGGAAAATGATATGACTAGGATAGAGCCAATTAGTTCAGTGATGGGCGACACCAGTTCGAACGTATCAAAAGATCTTGAACTAGAAACGGAATAATCGAACTTTAAAATGACACCTTAAGACAGATTATGATATTTGAATGCTTTTGCTTATTTTAGCTATCAGTATATTTTTAGCCTACTCTCTATATCTCCTATTTAAGGCGTTGAATAACTTATGGAGTCTTATAAATTATTGTAATATATTTATGAGTTTGTTTTTTAACTTTATACTACTTTGTATAATAACATAATATATGTGATTAGTGAAAAAACTGAAGCTCATATTTGAATATAATAGGATACAACCAATCCTCACAATATAGTCAAACTATACCTAAAAAGTTGATAGTACACATATTTTCCAAAAGTTAAATATTTGTCTAGGCCTGTGGTTATTTAATTCTTAATAACTAAATTAAAACTCTAATTGGCCACGAGAATAAATAATACTAAACATAATATAAAAATGCTAAAATTGTAATTTTAATAAATAATCAACTCATGACATATTTGCCTTTTTATTTGGTATTTGTTTTTTTGAGTGAGTGGCCGACCTCATCTATAGAAGCCTAAAGTATTATTATGTATACTAACAGATTTCTATTTGATAATAATCTAAATAGCAGAGGTAAGACCTACAAAGTTAACCGGATGAGAGGGAGCCATTTGGAAATGTAAAGAATTAATTTATTTTTTATTAACTGATATCAAATATCAAGTAATTTCAAACTAATTATTGGTTATTTATTATAATCACAGATTGATTATGAAGCAGCCTACGCTAAAGTCCTAAGACTAATTCACTATATACACCCCAGAATACATAAGAACATTTGTTTTTGTTTTATTAAACAATCTGATCTAATGCAGGTTTCACTAAATGAAAACTACATTAAAAAGAAAATAAAAGAAAAGAATCACTTACCATATTTATCATTACCAAATTCAACATCCCTGATTTTCATAGCTATTATATAAATATAAATCTGTTATCCGACTTGCAAAGTAGTGTATTGAAATCCTTTTTCACAGCCCCTCTTATACTAGTAATAGTCTCCAATGAATTTAGAACGCCTTCTCTTTATAGCTATTTAAATTTATATTATACTTTTTTTAATATCTTAATAATATTAAATTAAATTTAAATATAATAATAATTAAATAATAATAATAATAATAATAAATATATAATATTAATATGATAATAAGAATAATAATATAATAAACTAATAATAATATATTAAATAATAATAATAATATAAATAATAAAAAAATTTTATGAGTGGGTGAAGAGGAACCTCCAGAGCACACAGGAATGTGGCTATACTGTGTCAGCATACTAAGATCTAAATCAAAGTTAGGTGTCCTTTAAACAAAATGAATGCATGAACTAGTTCACTTAAATAGTTAGATTACTTAATAATGAAATGTTCTCAAGTTTCCAAAGGTAAGAGCAAAAAAGTCTGTATCATTATTGATAAAATGCAAGATGATTCAGGTAGTGAATGGTATGGCGGAATGGCGAATGCTTGAGAAGCATAGTGAATACATCAGTGAGAAGAATCTTGCTTTAAGGTCTGAGATTAATTAATAATAATAATTAATATAATATAATATAATAATAATATAATTAATAATATAATACTAAATATAATATAATAATAATAATTAATATAAAATTAAATAATAATTACATTAGAAATATCTTAAAAATAATAATATAATAATATGCAATATATTATATATTATATTATATTTAATTATATTATTATTATTATTATCTTATATTATTATTTATTATAATTTAATGAGAATTAGTAATTATTATATATTATTTTTACTTAATTAATAATTTTCATTAATTATTTAATTATTTATTAAATAGATTATTAATTTATTATATTAAATTCATTTAATTATATAAATTCTTATAATTTATTTATTTTAATATAGTTAAATTAATATATATTATATAGTTTTCTCATGTTACACAATCCTTTCAGAAAACACAAATATGTATGACATAGAGTGTGTTGATGTTGTATTTCACAACATATAACATTAATAAGGTGAATAAGAACTAGTATGAATTTAGTATATAACAAAAAATAGCTTTTAGGTAAATATAACTAATGCCCTTTCCTATAGATGTTTTATGATAGAAGCCATTTCTTATCGCACCTTATGACTAAACTCTATTTTATATTATTTTATCCAAATAATAATTTCTTTATTTATCTTTAATTATTATTAGATATGTTTATTATTTGAGATAATATTGTATCGTATCAATATGAACCTCTTATCATTATTGATGTGTATCTTATTATTTATTATTTCGTATTTATCATTTATAATTATTCATTATTATTCATCCTATACTTACACAATAATACTACCTATTCACACTATCTACTAATTTAATTGAGTACCTATATAATTATCATTCACTATCTGTCAAATAACCTCAATATCTCCTTTACTTACAGAAATTTCTTTACTGACTATCAATAATATATATATCATTCTAGCTTTTTCTTATCAGTATTATAATCTCTCCAACAGTACAATATTTTAAGACACACTTACACCATCAATACTACATTTAACCAATAGCAGCTATCATCCACTATACTTTCTCAGCATTTACCAAACATCTTAAAATATATGAACTTGTTAATTATCTACTCATATATAACACCTTTCTTATTACATTCACACTCATAACTAATATATAAAACCTTTAATAGAAGCAGAAGCCTATTTTATCAATCCTAATCAGATGAAAATCCCTGCTAAGATTGGTCCATCTGAAACAGATTGTACCTTAGATCTATTACCTTACTCAATTAATTTCACATTATACGTTCAACTAATACTCAATAATAAGGTTATAACTTATATTGCATGAGGAACCAGTATAACAATCATTAATTACACTCTCATTAATTGTAAAACGCTAGCACACTTATACAGTAACATAGCTCCATTTTGATATTCAACTATATACTAATAGAATTCTTAAATAGACCAGTAACGCACCTTTCGTACCATTTACTCACATAAATTACTGCTTATTATAAATCTACTGCATCATTCATATATATATATATTCTCCTATTTTCTTATTTCAACATATATATAGCCTAATAGTGTCTTATATCACTAATACTGCTCATCTTCAATACTCATATTCAACAATGTAAGAACTCTTACTCTTACCACTATACCCATTACACTTTACATACTTACTATCCACTTACTATTCTAAACCCACTTACTTTTTAAACATCAACTACCTATAATACTAATCCTAAACTTCATCTACCAATTACTTCAAACTTCTTCTCAAGTATTATTATATCAACCTATAACATACATATACTAAATACCAAATCAAATCAAAGGACATAAAATAAGCATAGTAGTACCTACTATATATATATATATATATTATCTATAATTATATATATATAGTAAGTATATATACTCTATAATATATATTAAATATATATCAACATCTACTTATTACATTATACTCCTCTAATTATTATAACACTATACTACTCTAAAAATATATATCATATATAATCTAATCATACCTAATATATATATATATATATATATCTAATTCTTTATCGCATATATATATATAACCTCTAGTGGGAAAGGCCAGGGTCTACAGTTGTCTCGCACTCCAGTATATCTCAGAGAAAACCATATATCATAGAGCCGACTTGGAGCTCAAATGGAAGACATAACACACGATATCTACTGTCTCCTGCGTTTCGTCCTTGATCATATTTATATAATATTTAAAAATAGTCAAATTTACAGAACTCAACAATGGTATTATCAGGACGCTAGTCCTTACCATTTATTCTTCAAACAAGCTTCTGTAGACTCTTTGTCACATAGCAGCAAATAACACTTCTATAATGATGAGGACATTAGTCCACTAGTGGTCTGAGGTATCAGAGAGTTCCTATAGTACACACATACGCACATACGCGAATTTCTCTATAAACTCAAAGGAGGATCGGAAGACACCAATGATATAGCTTTTGACTCTACTAGAATTTCATAAGTTTTCATAAAATCTCTGTCACAGAATATTTAGTACAAATAAATAGGCGCCTGTGTAAGCTTCATACTTGGGTTTATTTCATCATCACAGGCAATGCAGGTATTAAGGTGAGTTTCATGCTGTATTGGCTATAAGTTTGTGCGCGGTCACAGATCATCATTTGTAAATCTCACACACTCGCTGCAGTGAATCTACCACCCTCACGTGAAACATATACTAATCCGCTCTATAAGTTCTAACAGTTGTCTTTCAGAATGCTCAATGTTTCTTATTTTTGTCAGTTTTTGCCTTTTGTAATTTTTTTAAGATTTTATAACTTCAATTAAACAATTTAATCCCTTATAGAACACGCTAATGTACAAAATTTGCAAAGTAAAATATAAGAATGTACACACATCTACATAGTATTGTACCACGTATAACTCTTACAAACCAAATCAAACCATTTATATATCTTTCTCAACCTTTAACACCTAAACAAACATCATACACACTCACTAATAAATTAATCTCCACTAGTATCATATTCCTAGAGTTACTTAAATCGAACCGGCTGCAACAGCTTATAATTGTCCACACTTTATCCTCATATAAGGATAAGAAGAACTGAAATAAAACTACCCTTATCCTTTTTAAGGACATCGTAGCGTACACCGCATTCTACCTAGATAAATATAATTTAATCTACATATGATATGTATATACATACCATAATATTTTAATTACCATGATACCCTACCAGTATTTATTATAAGTACTATATTGTATTTAATGTAGGGAAGGTATTTGATAGCTAAATTGTCGGAGAAATGACAAAAACTATTATATATATATTATATA
>JABUQX010095136.1:0-33057 GCA_015478945.1 Trachelipus rathkii
GGGCGTGATATGGGTCTCTGAATGAGTGGTATGATTGTACACCAGCAAAACTTGCGATAAGTCCTCATCCCATTTATTAGACTTTTTAATAGACATCCTCAAATACTGACTGAGGGTGCGGTTTACTCGCTCTACAGCTCCGTTAGACGATGGTGTATATGGCGTGGTTAACACGTGTTTAATTTGTTGTATCTTAAGGAATTCCTCAAATTCTTGGCCCTATGAACTCTCTTCCATTATCAGTTAACAGGCGCTCTGGTAGCTTTGGAAGGAATGGCAATATACGATGTTGTACTGCTTTCGTTACATTAATACACTGCTTATTCCTGATGGGAATAGCAGCTACCCATTTCGTAAAATGATCTACCATTACAAGAGCGTAATTATTTCCTTGAGTGGAACACGGAAACTGGATCAAATCCATCGCGACCAATTCGAATGGTCTGGAAGTTACTATTTTTAATGTAGGTGGGACATACAGTATGTTAGAGATCTTAAACGCCTGACATTTATAACACGTTGTTGTGATATCGGAACAGATTGCAGTAATTTTTGGGTGCCATATACAAGTTATGAGCAATGAGTGCAATTTAGTTTTCCCAATGTGAGCAAACATCCAGTGTGTTTTAATAGCCACCTGTGTTAAATATTGTTGCGGAACTATTAGAGCAAATTCCCCAGTAGCAAATTCCCTATATAAATGATCGTTTCTTAAATAAATATATCTACTTACTCGCGCGAAAGGTTTTAAAGGTCCATTAAAGGGCAAATTCCTAACTATGGCTCTTTTAAGCCTCCTCAACGTTGGATCTGTATGTTGCAACACTAGAATATTATCATGTTCAATCTCTAAAGGATCCACTATATCCTCTGAATCCATTACGATATGGTGTATTCGGGGATCCCGGACTTCTTCTACCACCTCCCCACCGGTGTTTTGGGGATTGCTTGATTTTACTTTGACGACCGTCGTTGAAACACTAGGGGCAGCACTTGCCTCCTCCAGGGACTCATCTAACAACATCCACTCCTGGAATTCTATCGACGATATTACATTAGCGCTAACTGTTTCCTTATCTTTTTCAATGCTCGCCAGAATCCTTATTGGTGCAAAGGGTACTAGAAGATTATAGTGAACTCCCCCACAACACAACAAATGACAAATATCTTTTTCCGAATCTATCCCAAACTTCAGTGGTTGAGTATCTCCATAGTACACAAAGACTTGTAGATGGTGTAACTTTGTAAACGCCAGTATTGCTTGAGTGAGAGGAAACTGTCCAGCCTGTTTCATTAATTGTAGCCTCTTTGTAATTTGCCTGTTATCTTTCCCGGTAGGTAAACCATATGTTGTTCGATTGTCGATCATCTCTTGGACCACAATCTCCTGTCTTAACCTTAAATGATGGTCCAAGGACCCATACAAACCCATCGACAATGCTTGAAAAAGCGAATCACCCCCACCAGGAATCTTTACTTATTTTCACTGACCATCAACCATTGCTATTTCTACATAGTATGCCATTGGTGAATGCTCGGGTAGCCCGCACTTTGGAAGAAATAAATGACATTGATTACGAGTTGAGATACATCCCAGGGAAGGAAAATAAAGTAGCTGACGCGTTGTCACGATCACCAATGGGGGGAGCCTTGGTGGAGTCCGAAGAAATTCTTTCAAATACCATCCCTGGAGGATTTTCTGAAGTAAAGATTCCTGGTGGGGGGGATTCGCTTTTTCAAGCATTGTCGATGGGTTTGTATGGGTCCTTGGACCATCATTTAAGGTTAAGACAGGAGATTGTGCAAGAGATGATCGACAATCGAACAACATATGGTTTACCTACCGGGAAAGATAACAGGCAAATTACAAAGAGGCTACAATTAATGAAACAGGCTGGACAGTTTCCTCTCACTCAAGCAATACTGGCGTTTACAAAGTTACACCATCTTCAAGTCTTTGTGTACTATGGAGATACTCAACCACTGAAGTTTGGGATAGATTCGGAAAAAGATATTTGTCATTTGTTGTGTTGTGGGGGAGTTCACTATAATCTTCTAGTACCCTTTGCACCAATAAGGATTCTGGCGAGCATTGAAAAAGATAAGGAAACAGTTAGCGCTAATGTAATATCGTCGATAGAATTCCAGGAGTGGATGTTGTTAGATGAGTCCCTGGAGGAGGCAAGTGCTGCCCCTAGTGTTTCAACGACGGTCGTCAAAGTAAAATCAAGCAATCCCCAAAACACCGGTGGGGAGGTGGTAGAAGTAGTCCGGGATCCCCGAATACACCATATCGTAATGGATTCAGAGGATATAGTGGATCCTTTAGAGATTGAACATGATAATATTCTAGTGTTGCAACATACAGATCCAACGTTGAGGAGGCTTAAAAGAGCCATAGTTAGGAATTTGCCATTTAATGGACCTTTAAAACCTTTTGCGCGAGTAAGTAGATATATTTATTTAAGAAATGATCGTTTATATAGGGAATTTGTTACTGGGGAATTTGCTTTGATAGTTCCGCAACATTATTTAACACAGGTGGCTATTAAAACCCACTGGATGTTTGCTCACATTGGGAAAACTAAATTGCACTCATTGCTCATAACTTGTATATGGCACCCAAAAATTACTGCAATCTGTTCCGATATCACAACAACGTGTTATAAATGTCAGGCGTTTAAGATCTCTAACATACTGTATGTCCCACCTACATTAAAAATAGTAACTTCCAGACCATTCGAATTGGTCGCGATGGATTTTTCAGTTTCCGTGTTCCACTCAAGGAAATAATTACGCTCTTGTAATGGTAGACCATTTTACAAAATGGGTAGCTGCTATTCCCATAAGGAATAAGCAGTGTATAAATGTAACGAAAGCAGTACAACATCGTATATTGCCATTCCTTCCAAAGCTACCAGAGCGCCTGTTAACTGATAATGGAAGAGAGTTCATAGGGCCAGAATTTGAGGAATTCCTTAAGATTCAACAAATTAAACACGTGTTAACCACGCCATATACACCATCATCTAACGGAGCTGTAGAGCGAGTAAACCGCACCCTCAGTCAGTATTTGAGGATGTCTATTAAAAAGTCTAATAAATGGGATGAGGACTTATCGCAAGTTTTGCTGGTGTACAATCATACCACTCATTCAGAGACCCATATCACGCCCTGTGAAAACATATTAAAAAGAGCGCACGAATTGCAATCACTATGCCTTGCCACTGAGGAGGAGTGTTGGGAAGGATTAGTCATAATAAGGTTCGTCCCTATGAAAATACATCAAATGGTAGGAAAAAATTTGAAAGCTCATTTTGCTGGAAATTTGAACACAAATAAATTCCATCCTAGATATAGAGGACCTTATGAGATAATACAGGTAAATGATAACCGTGTTACTTATGTAATAAAATCCACGGGGGACGGAAAACAGTATAAAGCACATCATAAACAGTTGAGGTTATGGAAAATGCCTCCTGATTATTTGTTGAACGATCCTGTGTTTCAGAGGTATGCCATGAGTGAGGAAAGAGAAGAGGTCGACAGGAGAGTAATAGATGAGGTTATAACCGGTGGGGAGGTAGAAGTGCCCATGCCGGAAATAGAAGTGGATGATGAGAATATTGAAGATGATGATGACGATGATGACTCTTTGTTTGAGGGGTTCACCATAGATGAGGAAAAATTGAAAAGGATTAAAGAAAAATGGGGTATTCTTTAGTTAAAAGAAACAAAAAAAGATAAATTTTAGAGTAATAAAAGCATGTGGGGACAAATCATTGGAGAAATCACTTTATCTAGACGTGGAGGAGGTTTATGAAGAATTGGAGAGTATAGGGGAAAAGGAAGAAGAGAACGAGCTTAATGAATATTTATTGTGGGACACCTCGGACTTGATAGATGAAGCGTACTTTCGCTGGGAGTCAACACAAGCTCCCCCTGTGGGTTTAAGGGATTCTCTTCCCACAAATAAAACGTTTGAAAACCGTGTGCAAGTCTATTCGACGCCTGTGATAGGCTTGCCGATTGCAGAAGCAGAAGAACGAGTTCCTGAAAGTGAGTTATCTTTTGAGGGGTTTGAAATAGAAGAGAATCCGGTGAGAGATACCATAAAGGAAAATCGACCATATACACGATCACGAGGAACTTGTCAGGAGTTGCCAATTGTGTTCCCGTACTTAATAGAACGTCGGCGGAAATAAATGGTTGACAATTGACATGACAAAGGAAGAAAGCGGAAATAGGAAAATTTAAAGAATAAGAAATTAATAAAATTAACAAAATGATTTTTTTTAAAGACTTGTTGCAGCGTGCGTCATCGGAGTTGCCGTTTGCAAAGGAATATCCCCACTGTGGGGAAAGAGAAAAGATATTTAAGGGGATGTGATGGAGGTATGTTTTGTTTAAATTTTGGGTATGACTCATACGTCATTTTTTTGCGTCAATACTAGAATTGACGGGTGGGGAGGAATGAGATGGATTTAACTATCTTTCTTATTTTTCTCCTTCCCACAGAATTAGATTTTTGATTTAATTGTTCATCCAGAGGAGGTGGCAATTGCAAGAGTTTTTTTGGAAGAAGAAAAGAAAAACACAAACGGATTAAAGACATATAAAAGAAGGAAGATAAGAATAAAAAGAATAAACCAACACTTAAGATCTAAATAGAGAATTAAGGAAGAAAGACAAGACAGTCTACCCTTATAAAAGGGTAAATTACAGTTTATATTTATACAAATTTAGAAAGATTGCTTAAGTAAATAGAATGGATGGGAAATTGTGATGTACTGACTTATATTTCTTGTTCAGGTCCCGATTGTAAGGCAGTATTCAAACAGCGAATTTGAAGAAAACCAGCAGCCATTTTTCTTGGAAGATCTAGATCATTACTCTTAGGGAGCATAATTACCACTGTGGAGTTCCCCTTTTTCAATTTGTTTTGAGTACCACTACTGAATAATGGTCTCCCCCAAGGTACACCCTACTTTATAATGTTCAACAATTTAGTAGATATAAATTGGATTCAATTTGATTTGGACATCAGCAACTAAAATTACATTTACCAATTCTCTCGCACTTATTAAAACCGCACATCCGCACTTATTAAAACCGCACATCCGCACTTATTAAAACCGCACATCCGCACTTATTAAAGCCGCACATCCGCACTTATTAAAGCCGCACATCCGCACTTATTAAAGCTGCACATCCGCACCTATTGAAGCCGCACATAACTAGTTCTGTAATTTGAACTATTAAAGGAACATCCAAAGAAATTGTTATAAAATTGCCGTCCGTTGTTCGGAAATCGATCTTAATTGTTTTTTTTTATTTTTTTATGTTATAATATTCTTCATCTTATATAAATTATTTTTATTTTTTTTCATTTTTATCTATATTATTATTATGAATCATATTATTTATTCTCATTCCATATATATGTGTATGTATATGTACATATACATGTATTTATAACAAGTTAAATTGTACATATAATTATACATATAAACGAAACATTTATTTAATTACTAAGCATTAAAGTTGAAAAACCAACCAAAAGTTTTAATAATCTTTTTTTTTATTATTTATTTATAAAGAGGTTACATTAATGGATGAGTCGTAAGTTTGAAAACAAATACGGTCAGAAAAATATGGTGAGTACTTAATATTAGTAAAAGCGGATATAGCCCCACTGTGGTTTCAGTTTAATCCAGTCTAGATTATTTCCAACAGGCATAGCATTCAAAGGAAAGAAGAAGAAGTTGTCAGAGATAAAAGTCAATAAAAGAATACATCCCAATAAAACAATAAACCACTGCGCCACTCCAATAAAGTAAAAGAAGACCTCCAGAAGTTAAGCTCGCCAACATCAGGTGACAGTGCTGGAGACTTCTTGGGAAGAAGAAGAGTTCCTGTGTTTATCAGGTGGGGCTCTTTTCTCTCTTGGTTAAATTCTATTAACAATATATATATATATATATTTTTTATAGATATTTATTATATATATATATACTTATATTATATATATATATATATATATATATATATATATATAATATTATATAATATAAATACAGTGGCGTATCCAGGATTTTTTTTCGGGGGGGGCCAGAATTTTTTTTTTTTTCTTATATTATATATATATATATATATATATATATATATATATATATATATAATATATATATATATATCTATATATATATATATATATATATATATATATATATATTTATATCTCTATATATATAATTTAACCTCTGGACTTTATGTTATAAACGGATATGATACTTAAAATGCTTAGTGTCTAAAAAATTTTCGGGGGGGCCATGGTCCCCCTGGCGCCACTGTTATATAATATATATTATATATATATGATAATATATATATATCTATATATATATATATATATATATTATATATTATATATTAATATATAAACTGAAATAAATAACCTAAGCACGGCCTAGCTTACTCATTTTTATACGACTATAGGTGTGAAGCAAAAAAAATATATCAATTTGTTTTTACTTTTTGTTAATATAATTAAATTACATTTTGAAAATCCAGCATTTTACTAAGTATTAACATAACCAGGTTGAATTATTACATTTATTATGATTTCGTTCCTGGAGTCAACACCTAAAAATAGACATATATATATATATATATATAGTATATATATATTATTATAATATATATATATATATATATATATATTATATATTATATTCATTATATATATATATTATTTATATTATATATATATATATATATATTATATATATATATATATATATATATATATTATATATATATATAAATATATATTATATAATTTTATATATAATAATATATAATATTTATATATATATAATATAGTATAATATTTATATATATATATATATATATATAATATATTATATATATATTATATATATAATTTTTATAATATAATAATATATATATATATATATATATATTTAAGATATAAAGATATATATATATATATATATATATATATATAATAATTTGGAAGGTAGCTCTTCCTAAAACTGTCTATGTGGCTGAATATGAAATCAAAGTAGTTAATTCTTCCAATTTGTTTGTTAACTGGCAAAACCATCTGTATTTGTAACCTGAAAATCACAAGCAATAATTTTAAAAAAAAGTATTGTATTTCTGACATGATAAAAAGTGTTTCTGAATTGTCATGTCTGGATGCGATAACGTGCATGTAGTCTACTTTTCATTTAAAATTGAGGTGCTCCTCATATTTTCTTCAAAATTCAACTGATTGACCCTGACATCAATCATCTTGAGTGGTGTATTTTTTAATTTTATTTACCTTTTTACTTTATGTATATTTATTTATTTACTTTTTTTCTCTTTTTCTTTTTGCTGATAGGTGAATTCATTATAAAAATGTAATCATACTGTCAAACATAAGAATTTGCTGAGGTTCTTTGCACGTTTTTTTTGAAAAAAATTTCCATTAATTAGAAGTGAAATCAGGTATTTTATGATAAATATATTTTTAACTTTATTATTAATTATAGTATTATTATTATTATTTTATTTTAATTTTATTATTATTATTATTATTATTATTATTATTTATTTTTATTTTTATTATTATTATTATTAGTAGTAGTAGTAGTAGTAGTAGTAGTAGTAGTAGTATAATTATTATTATTATTTTTATTTTTATTTTAGAATTATCATTAGAAATATAGATATATTTATATTATATATATAGTTATAATATATATATATAAGTATAGTATATATATATATATATATATATATATATATTTATATATATATATATTAATTATATAATATATATATTATATATATAATTATATATATATAATATATATGACTCTCCCCAGGAAGGGTCAAGACCCTGTCAACGGGGCCAGAGATCTTCTCCATCTTGATTTATCCTCCATCTTGATTTATCCTCCAGGACTCCCTCTTCTTTCAGCTCCCGCATTGACAGCATTCATGGCTTCTAAGTGAGTCCTTCACCGAGCTTTCCCATCTTTTCCTAAGTCTTCATCTTGGTCTTGTTACCTCGGCCTCCACTCCCATCTCTTCTTGGCCACTCTCTCCTCCTGCAACCTCTCCAGGTGTCCCCACCACCTCAATCTGGCTGCTTCCATCTTCTTTAATATAGCCTTCACTCCCAAACTTCTTCCTTATTCTTAAGTTTATTTGTCTGACTTTCTAGTATTTCCCGCTGTAACCCTCAAAACGTACATCTTGCCGACTGTATTCTACTATCCTTTCTTGTGGTCGTACTTGATGTCTCGGCCGATATAGTAGAATCAGTGTTAACATCTCGTCGAATATCCCCCTTTTCACCTCCATACTCATTTGTTTTTTATCTTTCAGTATGGGGTACCCTGTTCTTACAGCTTTCCATACTGAGCTATCCTACTTGTTATCCTTGTACAATTTCAATCCCCTACCCCCCCCCCCCCTCTCCTCTTTTAAATAACTCACTCAAGTATTTGTGCATTTTTCCACATCGTTTATCTCAGTCCCTTCCACATCTACTCTCAGCTTCTTCCCCCCTCCTTCTAACCCTCTAACACCATGACTCTCAGTCCTTTTCTGTATGTGTTCAAGTTAGACCGGCCTCAGATCTAAGCCTATAGCAAACAAGTCATCACCTCTCTCAGCCTATATTCCTCTTCGCTCCAGCATGCCAGAATATCACAGTCCAAATCTCCTATATCCTCTCTGCACCTTCTTTATCACTACATCAAAATATAAATATAAAATTTGTGAAACACGCTTCCATGTTTGACTCCAGTTCTCCTCAAAACCATTCTTTATTCTCATATTCTGCTCTACCATTAATTATTCTTAATACATTACAACTCTCCAGGGCTCCTCTCAACTTTTAATCCACTGCATATTCTTCTCTAGCACTCTCCATAAAGCACTCTTTTATTAACTTCTATGAGATCCCATCTTCCCTCTTCATTGCTCTCCAGAGTCACTCACTCTCCATAATGATCTCCTCCCCCTCCTCATCCTCCCTTCCTTCAGCTTTCTCTTCTCCCCCATCCCCACATGCTTCATCCGCATTTAACTAGTTTTTCTGAAGTATTCCGTTCATCTGATCTCACAAAATTCAACTTGCTTATCCTTGATATTGCACACTTCCTCTTTGATCCTCTATATGTTTTTTGCCAGTCTAAAAATCCTCTTCCTTTTTGCCCTCACATCCAATTCCATCCGCCTCTCTCTTTGCTGCCTTTTCTTTTACTCTTCTTTTCACTCTCTCTGCTTCATTCATTTCATACCTTCATATACTGAGCCCTTGTCTGTGTAGTTTTATTTTTCAATCACCTTCTCATCAATACTGCTTTCCTCTTTATTGCCTCCTTCACTTCTTCAGTCCACCCTTCTTGTGTCTTTTCTTCGATCCTCCTACCCATCTTTTACCCAGGGTCTCCATCTGCTGCCCTTTTTACTTTTTCTTGTATCTCCCCCTATCTCTCTGACTCCTTCTAATTATTCTAGGTTCTGACTTATTATTTCAACATATTCCCTTTTCCTGTCACGCTCCTTCAGTGACTCACTTTAATCACATTTTCTCTTTCTTTATTCTGAACTTATCTGTCTTTACCTCAGGTCCGTTCCATAATCTATATCCGAAATATAAATTGTTACTCGCAGGGATCAGTTTCACATTCCTTATATTAGCCTACTTACAGACGATATTATATAGTCTATAATAATCTCTGATCGAATTCTCCTGTGATATTGTTCCATCTATATCTTGTGAACCTATGTGAGTCCCTCTGTTGGAAAAACCCATTCATGATCTTTATTCCCTTCCTTAAACAGAAATCTATCAACACCTCTCCTTCAATATTTCTTATCTTCTATCCATACTGTCCCACCATTCTCTCTCCACGCTCGTTCTTCTCCTCCAACTCTTGCATTGAAATTTATATATATATTACCTATTATATTATATATATATAATTATATAATATTATATATATATATATATATATATATATATATATATATATATATAATTATTTATATTTATATGTATACATATATGATTCGACGGTGATCGAGTAAGGACGCAATAAAAAATTGAAGGGAAGGGAAAAAGAGAAGACCAAGAAGGAAAGAGAAACCCTGAAAGAAGATTGCACAGAAGGAAAATCTGATAGACTCTGTTTAAATTAGATTGAAAATATGAGAAAGTTTTTTAAAAAGTGTCTTGAGAACTGTATTTTCATAAGAGGATCTTTTTGTGTTGCTTACATATAACTTTGTCAGTTGAAGGTGGATGAATATGTGATGCATGGATTTTTTTTTTTTTTTTTAAATTTAAAAATGTAAATTATTTTTTATTATAGAAAAAATTCGAGTTTTTTCAGCTACATTTCTTTTTGGCAATTTTAATGAAATATCAAAATAAAATTAAAGAAAGAAGAAATTTCAAAATATTGAGTTATAACTAAAGCGAAGCTGCTTTATTCGTAGTTGTCGAATCATATGAAGAAAATTTCTAAGTTCTCTTCGCCTGGTGGCAAGGGGCTGAAAACCCCCTTCCATCATATTTTCTTTTTCGTGAATGGTGGTTAGAGTTTTAATTAAAAACTTAACCAGCAACACCAATATATATATATATATATATATATATATATATTGCAACCATGTGAGAAATGGTGATATGAAATAAATAAATAAATAAATATATAAAAATATATATAATATATAATAATATATATATATATATATTATATTATTATATATATATATATATATATATTATATATATATATATATATATATATATATATTTCCCGACTCAATATATATATATATATATATATATATATATATATATATATATATATATATATATATATATATATATATATATTTTTTTATATAAAAATATATATAATAATTAATATATATATAGAGATATATCTTTCAGAATAAATAAAACAATGTCCATTTCGTAATTAGTATTTTTGTAGTAAAGAGTAAGGTGCTTTGCGTCGCTATGAATGTATAAGAATACCGTAACGCATAGTAAGAGAGTCCTTTCCTGAGTGTAGTGAGAGAAGGTCGTGTTTCGTGCAGGCTCTAGCGGAGTGGGGATATTGTACTCCGAGCCTTGTAATGTGTTTCATGTAAAAACTGTGAAGTGTTTGTTATTTATTTATGCAGCCATATCAATATTTATGCTTGTGAATTATTAGCATAAATCTCTCTTGTCTGTTAATGTCTAGAAGAGACATTCATTTATTATCTCATTTCTATAAAGTTAGAATCTATCAAGTCTTGCATCTTTGATATAAAGTGGTTGAAATATTTTATTGATCTTGTTTTTGAAAATAAACGCAAGTGAAGAATCTCCATGTTCTTTGTCCTATTACTGAAGTATAGTAATATCTCATCCGGCTGTCATTCAGGTAAAACACATCCGACCTTACTTATATCTCTCCCACTCGTATCCATTATATTGTTGTGACTCATATATATATTATTGATGAAATTTTTGTACGAATATCTCATTCAAGCATACTGTATCATAGTTAGGAATATTATTATTATATTTTAAGAAGACTTTCCAAGATTATTTATGTGAATATTAAAACAAGGATATCAAATTACATTACTACATTCATTTATTTAAAAAGGCATATGAACGTAATAGATTATTAAAAGTTATTTTATACGAAGTCCATTCTCATTCTCCTCGTCTTTGAAGCATCTTTTATTTCTTTGAGGGAGTAGATATATCTTAAACGTAAGTCCACCAGGTTGAATCTTCAAGAACTTAATCTTCTAGAATCCGATGCTTCCATATAGGTTTAACACGAGTCTAAGAAAAGAGAAGACCTGTAATATAATAAAAGAGTTATAGAAACAGGGAAATATATATATATATATATATATATATATATATATATATATATATATATATATATATATATATATATATATATATATATATATATATATATATATATAATATAACTATACGTAAGACAGGGTAACGATTTTTTTGTAGATTAAAAATATTTTTATAATTAAGTTATATAAAATGGTTAGTAAGTAAATAAAAATACGCCTTAAACATTGTTCTATATTTACCTGCAATTTATTTGCCCATTCTGCTGTTTTTATCTTCATAGGAGGCTCGTAAGTGTAGTAAGGTGTAGAAACGTGATGTAGGGTAACTTGGAACGGGTGTCCCAAGTCATCCAGGGAGGCCATTTCAAGCTAAATTCTTGACAGTAAGTACTTAAATTTATCTTAAAACTAATTTCTAGTTATCTAATTTTAAATTAAATTAAATTAAATTAATATTTTTTTGCTGTTGCCAACTCCGTCTCCTCTGACTCAGCCTCCTTTCTCCTTCTTCTATGTACTCTCCAAATTTCATCCTTCTACAGGTATTTCCTATTTTTAGGGGCTGGCACCCCTGTTCTGACAGGTTGCCATAGGGGTATACCAAATTTGTGGAGAATATGAGCTCTCTAACTTCATATTCTATGCACTATGTGTTTTCTTCGGAGGACCCCCTCCAGGGGGGTCCACAGACACCCTTTACGAAAATGAAATCCTCATATTCGAGTTCTACGGGCTCGATAACATATATAAGGACACCAATATTGTATTATACAAATCTTTACTAACTCGACACAGCACCGGTGCCGGCTCCAAATCCGACTCCTCCTTACTTCTTCCTCCTCTATGCAATCTCCAAATTTCATCCTTCTACGGGCATTTCCTATTTTTAATTTAATGATAAGTTTGTTTAAATCTATTAAATAGTCTCAAAAAGAAAAATAATTAGTAGAAAAATGCATTTTAAAATCAATGGGTGTGTTCCAAGTTACCCACTGAATGTGTTCCAAATTGCCCCACGGTTAAAAAACTTTTTAAAAAAATTTTTTTTTTCAATTATGGAAAAAAATACCTTATATGACCCTTATCATACATGCAAAATTTGGGGGGGTCAGATATTCCTGACCGCAAAAACGGGGTAATATTTTTCAGGGGTGTGAAAAATAGTAAAAAATGAAAAACTACACATTTGCATGTAAAACAGGATAGTAAAGGTTTGTGTTTTACATTCATATACCATCTAAAAGAGCATCATTTTACGAACAAAATGAGCCTAAAACCACCTTTCTACTCCAAATAGTTTAGGAGTTATCAACAAAATGTGTACATTGGTCAAAAGTGTTCCAAATTACCTACTTTTTTGTATATATATATATATATATATATATATATATATATATATATATATATATATATATATATATATATATATATATATATATATATTTCTTCTTTCTTCTTATTTCGGGCGATATATCGCACAACCGTTGCCGAGCGGATTTCTGAACTTTTTAGAGCAACGGCAAAACCGTTCTGTGGGAAAACTTAGTCATAGCACCAAAAGCTTTGAATTTTCAAAAAAATTAGTCGCATGCGCAAGCGCACCAATACAAATCGAATTTTTTTAAAAGCACAAATTAAGGAGCGCAAAAAAAATAAAAATTAAGCGCAAGTATTTAAATATGAATTATATTTAAATTCTAATAGAAAATGCAAATATATATACATCAAAAATGAGAAAGATTTTAATATTATTCAATTTATCTGTGATCTCTTCCTCCTCGCTCTCCTCTTGTATTCTGAATAGATCATATTCCCTTTAATAAAGATAAATTTTTCAAAATTGATGGATGCTATGGTTGCCCTCTTTGGTCTTAGAATGTCAGAGCCTTGACTAAACAACCTCTCCACGGCCGCTGAGCTGGGTAATAAGGTATTATACCTAATAGACAAGTCCACCCAGACATCCTGATATTCACACGGAAATAGGTTCCGAGTGAGAGGGGCACTGTGGTAAACATTTACTGCAGCCCAGCTATTCAAGATTTGTCCAACTTCTCCTCAGGGGTGTCTGCTGGATATATGGACCTTTCAGTTCCTGAAATATTAGAAATGGTATCAAGAACTCAAATCTTTTTAAGTTTCATTTGAACATTATGTCGTCGGTATTGTGAATATGTAATGTAATATATAAATTGTATATATATATATATATATATATATATATATATATATATATATATACCGGTATATATATATATATATATATATATATATATATATATATATATATATATATATATATATATATATATATATATATATATATACCATTTCTCCACATATATACTTATACATACATATATATATATATGCTGTAACTATATATATATATATATATATATATAACTATATATATATATATATACTAATACAAGTAGATTCTTAAAAGTTTGTTACAAATTATAAAAATAACACACCATAAAAGTGTCACTTTCAGACTCAGTGACATCACCTTCAGTGCCTTAATGTGGACGAGTAAGATTCGATGAAATATTACACTTTATTTTCTTCAGTATCCTGATCTTGGCAGCTTGGTACTCCCCTCATTTACCCTACATACCACTCCAAGTTTGAAGTGAAGATGCAGGGCTGTTGCCATAGGCAAATCAAAATCATCAAAAGACTGCTAAACCTCGGTTTAAAGCCCTTTTCTTTCCCTTTGTTTGCCTTTGGTTGCTTTAGCAAGTAGTTGACTAAGTTTTTGGCATAGTTAAATTTTCCACCTCTCGTTGCATTTCCCCGATCTTGTCCTTGAGGAGTAAGAAATTAGGCAATAGGACTCCCGCGTACGCATTCTTCTCTTCCTGCAACATATCAAGCCTAACAGCAATAGGAGCCATTATTTCGATGTATTCCGCAATTACCTCCTTATCACTTTTATTAAGTACTGGAAGACAAGGCTTTTGCTCCATACAAATAGTTGTTGATATGTGTCATGCGACCATCAAAGTTCTTAAGCAGGTCTTTTATTGAATCGTATATGGAGTTCCAGCAAGTAACACTTGGTGTTTTAAGCTTTGTTCCCAACTCGTTCTTAATTCTAACAGCAGTTGTAGTTTTCCTGTTTGGGCATTCCCACAATTCCTGGGCTTTGGTAAGTGTCTTATTAAACAATCGATCCTTGACACTAGAGGATCACAGTGAGGAACATTTGAAACATCCTTAGTAGCCAAGATGTTTAATGTGGAGGAAACAACGACGATGTTTAATTAGGCTAAGTGCATCATGTTCTTCCAGAAGCAGATTTTCTGGCTGGAGAGGTTTTCTACAGAACCTCTGTGTCACTAATTTGCTCCATCTCTTCACACGTAACCACTATCTCTCTGCAATCGGTGCACAGTCTTCTTCCTCTTCGTCACCCCGTTTCTGCATGAGCATCCACCCGAAAGGCTGCACAAAAATTGCATCGTTATCTGTTGTAATGCAGGCAACCTGAAGATAATTTTTTAATTTAGTTGTTTCCTTATTAATTTGGAGCTATAATTTTTTTTAGCATTACATTATTATTTCATATTGATTTTACTGACCTTATGCTCAATGCCAAATTGATGAATATCCGTAATATTGTTGGCTAGGACTGTGCTGGTCTGAGAAACAGATAACTCTCTACAGGCAAAGAGAGCCTTCTCTCTCTCCCTCTCTCTCTTCAAAGTATTCAAATTAATCCAGTGAACCGTCATCCCCAGAAAACTCCTGTTTGTTGTTCCCCAGTCCAGCTGTCTGCGGTTTGTGGCCGCATAACTGACCTTACTGATAATATTGGTTAAATCATTCTTCCAAATTATGCATATGATCGAATCCCTCGTCACTTTTCTTCTGGAGAGGAGGTGGAAATCAGAGTTCAGGTAGGACAAAAATTCGACAAGAACTCAGACTCCACAATGTGAATAAGCCCAATGTCAGCAGAAATCTAAAAACAAAAATATTTGATGAAATGATATTAATGACAAAAATGAAACCTGGTATTTCAAATTCGAAAATTTTGTATGGACTGTATTCTGTTAGTTTTTAACCTATTATTGTGACACCACTTATAGTTAACCTGTACTTAAAATAAAACACTTACTTATAAAACAACTCAAGAGCTCTCTTCTATTTAAATATTTTCGACATAGACTGGAGAATGATGGTCTGATGTTTTTGCTGGGTGTCTCACTTTCTGCTAAGCAGCTCCAGGCCCGCTTTGACATTCCTTCAATTGCAGTACACAGCTCCTTGTGCAAGAAGGATGTTTCTAAAGAAAGTTACAAGCTAAAATCCTTATTCATATAAATAAAATATGTGAAATATTTAATGGTTGAATTTTAAAATTAAAAAGAAATAAAATTCAAATAAAAGTATCGGCGTAAGGTACTTACAATCAAGCTATGTGTTGGTTTAATGTCAAAGCTGAGTTTTTTTTTTACATTGGGAGCATTCAATCTTTTCCCTTGTACATCACTCTATTGCCCTCAATATGCTCATTCTTACTCTTGACAGACTCAAAGTGCCCGGTAAGATGAGATACCATAGGTGCTCCAGAGTCATCTTGGCTGATTTTTCATTGGAGTACAGGCAGCATCACACTCAATAATTTAAAGAGTTACGACCGACGACTTTCACCGTTTGCAATTCTTTTTCCCTTTAAGCACTTCTTATTCAAAAATCTGTTTATCCCAATTTAAACTCAAAAAGCACTAAAAGGTTTAATCGCTAATCTCAAGAACCAATAAACTTAGTAAATTGGCTATAATAATAATAATAATAATAATAATAATAATAATAATAATAATAATAATAATAATAATAATAATAATAATAATAATAATAATAATAATAATATTAATGTATTAATATTATTATTTTTTATTATTATTATTATTAGTTTATTATTTTTATTATTTTTATTATTATTATTATTATTATTATTATTATTATTATTTTATTATTATTATTATTATTGTGTATTATTTTATATATATATATATATATATATATATAATAATATATAATAATAATAATATATATATATATATATATATATATATATATATATATAACCTGAGAATAAAAATTAGTGGGAAGAGTGTGCTTGCATATTTGCGCTTTTCTTTCGCTCTTAAAAAGTTGATGACGCAAATGCAAGCGCACATTTTTTGAAATTTCGCGCAAACGCAAAAGCGCACATGTTTTACCTAAAAGCAAATTAGCTTTAGCTATTGCCTTCTTCTGCCCACCTCTGACATATATATATATATATATATATATATATATATATATATATATATATATATATATATATAACTATCTTTCTAACTATATATATATATATATATATATAATTTTGATAATTTTTTTGGAAAATGTATCGAGTATCGATTATCGATTTTTTCCGATACATTTATAGAAAAATGCATAAAGCGATACCGATACTCGATACATTTAGGAATTGTGTAAGCGATACCGATAACCGATACAAATGTATCGATCGATATATCCTTCGATACATGTATCTAGATACTCTTACATCACTGTATATATATATATATATATATATATATATATATATATATATATATATATATATATATATATATATATATATATATATATATATATATATAAAAAATATTATTTAGATCTGGCTTAAACCAGTGGCCACAAAACTTTCGTGAGCATTATCCCAAAATATATTTGCACATTTCCAGAGTGGTGGGAGATTGTTTGTTTGCCTGCAATGTTAAATATTTGAGTTAGGTCTGCAATAGCTTTGGTTCCCAAGTATTTGAGATGAATATTGGATATTTGGTCAGGTCCTACACTCCGACTCCTACTGCTTGTGAGCTTTTGATGATGATTACTTCTTTAAGGGGGGAATGGGGGATTTCTTGGTTGGTTTTTAACTTTTTAAGTCGTTTAATTGTTGGTCTATTGGTAGAAGATTGTGTGTTTATGGCTGATTTTTTAATTATGTGACATGATAATATTGCAGTGGTTTTTTGGCCCAGGATTTTTAGTTTTGTTTACAAATAGTCGTGGGTTGGAGAGGGTCGAGTGTGTGAAGTGTGAATTTTTTTATTGTGCGGAATATTCTAGCTGTGTTAGTCTTATGGTTTAGTGCTTGGGGGTATTGTTGACAATTCTTTTTTAAATTTAAGTTGACTCAATTATTTATTCTATTGTTAAGGTCTGTGATTTGGTTGTTGTTTTTGTTTGAGGGAATTTTGTTTACCAGGGTGTCTATTTTATGTGAGAAGTTAGGGTTGAATTGTTTATGGCAGCCATGTGAGATGTGTGTTTTTTTGGATGCTTTTAAAATTACTTTTTTATAGTGTTATATTGTTTTGTTGAGAGAGAAGAAGTCAGCAGTTTGGAAGGATTCTAGGTCTTGTTCTATGCAGTCTGTGCGAACTTGGTAGTTTTCTTTCTTGTAGATGATGTATGGTCTTTTAAAAGAAGCATTTGTAGGATGTTTATGTTGAACTGTGATAAGTATTGGGATGTGATCTAAGGAGAGTGCATGAGAAGTTTGCCATGTTGTTTCAACTTGAATTTGGGGGGTATCAGAAGGAGATATCAGGGGATGTGGAGTTTTGGTAATGTTGTAGAGGTCTTCTAATTGGTTGGTTTCTATTGTTAAAAATAGTGTGTATGTAAATACTAATATGTAAGTCGCTTCTGTGTGTGTGTTGAGCCATGTAGGGTGATGTGCATTGAAATCCCTGTTAAATTTTTTTTGGGGGGGTGGATAAATTATCAATAATTGATTTTTTTTTTGTAATATCATTTCAGTATTATTTGACAAACAAATTAATAAATATGTATAAAATTTACAAACTTAACATATATTTTGGTAACAGACATTGTCCAATTCCCACTGCTGAATGAATGTCAATGCCTCATTGGTGAAACTTGTAAAGGTAAATGGTATTGATATTGTTACATGTTATTGTTGGTAGTTATGACATATCAGGAATATGAAAATTAAAGTAATTAAGTATTATATTTAAATTTATATTATTTAAACTTTGAACAATGTCATCATCATAATCTGAGGCTCTGGGAAGTTTGCAAGTTAGTTCCCAATATCGTAACTCCAACTTCCTTACCAAAAAAGTGACACTTTTTCGATTTCACCTTCTTACACTGCCCCTGTGGAAACATTCCCATATTCTCCACCCAATTCTGAATCTGCTTGCTTGGCAGATGCTGATATATGGATATATGGATGGGTTGGGTATCATATAATATATTTAGACGAAGCCTAATTGGCGGGTTTTTAGTTACAGTAGTTATGTTAGACTGCATGCGTGACCATAACTTAGTTATAATGCATGTGGACGGTTTTGGTATCATATATATATATCATTAGTTTTGACTAAGCCAAATTGGCTAAGCATGGGGATGGATTGGGTATCATATATATATCATTAGTCTAAGCTAAATTGGTGGATTTGTAGTTACAGTAATTTGACAAGCCCTAGGGTGCTTTGTGGATTTGCATGAACATGTTTGGTAAGTGGGTTGACTGGGACAGTCTCGACAGGCCCGTGTGGCTTCTTACTGTCTCTATATTCTTAATGTCTTAATATCTTAATTCCTAAATATGTGCATTTTTGTTGCTCTTCCAATGACCAACGTCATTAGTTCCATAATTAAACTCAACTTACTTTGCATATATGGCAAAGCCCCCACCAAATACCACTGAAAACTCCCCCTCCCCCCTAAACCGGTCTTACAACCCAAATCTCTGTTGTATGACTATTACCACTAGGATTTGTTGCTCCTCTTCGTCGGGAACCACATTTCAGCCTTTCCTCCCCATCTGAATCCACTTCCAACATTACCCCTAGACACACAGAGACAATTGACTCATAATATCTATAACAACATATCATAGCCACCTTCCATCAGTGGAATTGTTGTGGCGTGGCTACCTTTCCAATTTTGAAGAACTTGTTCAACTAATAAACATATGTACACCAAGGTGCATATGTTTGCAGGAACTTAGATTATGCAATCGTGACCTCTTCCAACTGTCAGAATATAAATCACCGCTAACCTCTATAGAAAGAGGTGACAATGATAAGGGAGGTGCAGGAATACTCATTCATAAATCTGCCCCCTATTCTCCAGTCCCTCTTCAAACTAGACTTCATTTAGTGGCAGCACTAATTCATATGTTAACTGCTTACTGTCTGCTTGATCTTCTTAGCTCCGAGTAGTGAGTTTACTAAGGCCGACTTAGCTGATCTCTTTAAACAGCTCTCCATTCCCGTTGTTATACTAGGAGACTTCAACCTTCGCCACCCCTTATGGGGTGACTGTCACCTCGTTTAAGTCTAAGATCCTTGTTGATCTAACACCATTTTCCCTGGGAGGCCTTAACACAGGACTCCCTACATATGAAAGTTTAGATACACACCTTCATCCTGTATTGATATTTCCTTTTGCTCCCATCTCTTATGGATCATTTTACCTGGTCCTGCTTTGATTATTTATATGGCAGTGACCATTACACAATAGACTTAAATGAACTTCCACCAAGCCCATTGTTAAAAGCCAATTCTAGCTGGCGTTATGACTGAACGGAGTGGGCTCCTTTTCATCATGCCACAGCTTATTCCACCTTCTCCTTTCAATAATCAGTTTCTAACCATTGATGATGCCTTTAATTTCTTTCAGCAAGTTATCATCACAGCAGCACAAGCTTGCATTCCGCGATTTTCTACAGGTAGGCGTTCGGCAACTCTTTGGTGGTCCCAAGAGTGTGCACAAGTTGACCTGAAGAATCAAAAACTCTACAGGCAATACAAATGGACCCCTCCCCCAGACATGATTATTTTTAAAGCAGCGGCGGCGAGATCTCGTCTAATTAATTGCCAATAGCGTAAACAATACTTTCGAACTTATGTTTTGACTGTCAACTCTACAACTTCCTTTCTTCAGCAATGTGGAAAGTTGCACAGAAAATATCTTGCCGCTCTAACAACTCTTCACCAACAGTCCTCTGTTATGGGCCTGATATAACCAATACGATTTCTGCTTCAGCAGTTGTTGCAGATGCATTAGGTTATAGTTTTGCTAGCCACTGGAGCTCTTCCCGCTATCATGAAGCCTTTTAAAAACTTAAAATTAACACTGCTCCACCAGACTTTTCAACAAGGAAAGTGGAAGATCATACCTATAGCCTTTTTTTTTCACTTGCAAAGCATCGAACTGCACTGGCGAATAGATAGATGGTGCCCCTGGCCCAGACAGGGGCACCGTCTATGCTATTCGCCAGTGCAGTTCGATGCTCTGCAAGTGTAGAGCAGAGCATCAAACTGCACTGGCGAATAGTATAGACGGTGCCCCTGGCCCAGACATGATTTTGTACATTATGCTCAGTCATATTCACCCTTCTGCATCAGCATTCTTGCTGGATTTGTATAAAAGAATCTGGATTGAATCCTCTTTTCCATCTGTTTGGATTACAGCTTTTGTAATCCCTATTCCAAACCTGGGATGGATCTGAACTTGGCGGACAACCAAAGGCCAATTTCGTGGACCTGTCATACTCGTAAATTAATAGAGAAAATGGTTTCAGGCCACCTCCTCCCAGTTCTGGAGAGTCGCCAGGCTTTTTCAAGCTTCCAGTTTGGTTTCCGCAGAAATCGTTCTACCGCGGATTCCTTGTTAAAACTGGATCATGACATCCGGGAAGCCTTTTCAACTGGTGGGATGGTTCTTGGTGCCTTATTTGATTTTGAAAATGCTTATGACACAACGTGGAGAACTGGGGTTTTCCTTAAACTCCACTTGCTCGGTTTTCGTGGACAGCTGCCCCTCTTTATTAAATGCCTTTGTCAAACGGATCCATCCAGGTTCGGTGCTCTTCTGTTTTATCACGTCACTTTACTCTGGATGAAGGTGTTTCGCAGGGCATTGTATTATTATTTGCTCTCAGATTCAATGACATTGTTACTCCTATTCCAGTGACAGTCAATTTTTCACTATGTTGAAGACCTGGCGCTATACATTGCTGGTGCCAGACTGCCATTTCTTGAACAGCAACTTCAACTAGCTATTGAGAATATTTCACAATGTGTTAACTACCATGGCTTTCATTTCTTACCCACCAAAACTTCAGCAGTACTATTTAGGAAAAAAAGGGAGTCGAAGAACCTGCCACCTTCCTCCCTCTAACTTGACCTTATACGGTTCACCCATTCTTGTAACTTCACAAGTCAAATTTCTAGGCCTCATTTTAGATTACCATCTAACATATGCACCGCACATTAAGCTCTTGAAAAGGACTTGTCATCGCGTGCTTGACCTATTGCGTCATCTCAGCTTCAAAATCTGATCGCAAGTCCCTTTTGCGTCTGACAGACCTAATTCAATCGAAGTTGGACTATGGCTACATAGTATATGGTCAGGCCCCCCCCCACTACACCTGTTAGATCCCATCCAATGCGAGGCGATCCATATCTCCACTGGAGCCTTCCGATCGTCACCACGGGTGAGCCTTGAAGTTGAATCCGGTGTGATGCCACTCTTTTCGAAGAGAATAGCCTACATCATGTGCACAAGTTACCTTCTCTTTCAAACCCCAATACCTTTTCTCTGGCACCGATTCTTCGAGAGATACCTTGTCAGAATCCTCCTCACCGTCCATTTGCAAACAGTTTATAACATCCTTAACTTCCTCAACATCCCCTTGCAAAAGGTGCTGCCGTTCTTTTATGATAATGAGTATACACTTTTGCTATTCCCTGCTCAAACCATTTGCTTGCCCCTGATCTCTCTCTCCAAATTTAGCCACTCTGATGCCTTATAAAAGGCATCATGCCACAGTACACGGTGGATTTATTAAGTGTTTACTGACGGCTCTTAAAAAAGGGACAGTGTGGGTGCGTCTGCTGTCTTTCCTGACCGCAACCTCTCCCATTCCCTCCCCTCACATGCTTCAATTTTTACGGCAGAATTAATGGCTATAATGATTGCCCTCTCTCTAATTTTATTCCTTAACTAAGACCACTCTTATGTCATTTATTCAGATTTGCTCAGCGCCCTCCAGGCGCTTAAAGCCCCTTATCCTTAAAACACAATGATATCAGCTGTACAACAGTTTTTTCGGCTGCTCCACTCCCTTAAGAAGCAAATCATTCTATGTTGGACCCCTCTCACGTTGGGGTATCTGGCAATGAAATCGCTGGGAGAGAGGCCAAAATGGCTGCATCTTCTCTCCGGAGCTGTTTTAGGTATCTCCCGAATGCCATTCAACAAGGTCACCTCCAATCAACTGATTATTATCCTGCTCTCTGACAAGGCTTCAGGTCTTATGGGGAGGAGTGTTTGGCGAGGTATCAGCGAAGGGCGAAACTTAGAAATACAAAGCCGAATATTGGTGAGTGGTCTTCCTTTCACCAACCAAAGCGCTTGCACGAGGTGATACTTGCACGCCTCCACATAGACCATACTAATATCACTACTACCATGTTACGGGATTCTCCCCATCTGCAAATTTGGGCTGGGAGTTCTGTACATAAACTCAATATATATATTATATATATATATATATATATATATATATATATATATATATATATATATATATATATATATTCTTATATATATATATATATATATATATATATACTACGTACTATATATATATATATACCAGTATATCTATATATATATATATATGCTAATAACATAGAACTAACTAACTTTATATATATATATAACTATATATATATATATATATATATATATATATATATATATATATAGGGTTATATATATATATATATATATATATATATATATATATATATATATATATATAGGGATGTTTGATGTTAAAGAGTTGAAGTGTTGTCATGATAAAGTGGCATTTCTTCCCGGAGGCTGCTTAGGAGTCATCAGTGGGGCTAGCAGCCTCCAGCCTCAAGATGCCACAGAAGAACCCCCCAGTGACAATGCCGCGAGCACACTCCGCTCTCCGGACCTGGAAGGTGACGTCAGTTGGTAGAGCAGTAGCTGCGAGTAGCTGTCAGGTGAGAGCTAGGTTTGCACACATTAAGGTCACTGAGAAGGCTTTAATATCTGTATTCTTACCTGCAGTTGGTCCACACCTGCGGTGAGAGGCACAGTACAGGCGGCGCAGGAAGACCAGACAGTGGCGCCCAGTAGAAACTTGGTTGATGGTTGCTTGCTGATGTTCGTTGTACCCTCCGATAGCACATGTCACTCTGCCCAGGGTCACCAATTCCCGGAAGAGGGAGGTGAAGTAGTTGTCTTGAGAACCACCTTCGTAGAGGGATGTTTGATGTTGAAGAGTTGAAGCGTTGTCATGATAAAGTGGCGTTTCTTCCCGGGGGAGACTGCTAGAGGTCATCAGTGGGGCTGCTTGGCCTCCTGCCCCAGACATACAATATATATATATATATATATATATATATATATATATATATATATAATAATAACATATATATATATATATATATATATATATATATATATTTACCAGTGTAATATAATATATATATATATATATATAATAATAATATAATAATAATATAATAATATATATATATATATAATAATATATATATATATTACCGGTGATTGAACAATATGTATATATATAATAACATAATAATATATATATATATATATATATATATAACTAATAACATATATATATATATATATATATATATATATATATATATATATATAATATATATATTATATACTAATAATAAAATAATAATAATAATAAATATTATTTATTTATAATTATAAATATAAATATATCCCCTCGATAACGTGCCCACCTTAACGTGGTGAGGGGGTTCAGATATCCCTTCTGGATATCTGCAAAGTTGCACGTTTCCCTCTTTTCAGTTTTGTGTATTCCCCGATTTTGTTTTGTCTGTATTTCCCGCTTCTGTTTTCTTGGTTCATTTGCCTCCCATTCCCCCTTACGTATTGTGGTACGTACTTCCTCCCTCTTTTGAGTGGCCCTCCCCTTTTTTTCTTCCCTTCACTTGGCCCTTCTGGCTTTCCGGGTGTCTGTTCCTGTTTGGGTCCTGGGTCCGTCCTCACCTCCATCCCCCGCGGATGAGGGTACAGGTTATAAACCGGTCCTTTCCGCCTATGACCGGGCCGCCTATTGTTGGGGTCCCGAACCTTGGGGTTAACCACTGAGGAGGCTGTCCTGCACTTGGGTGTATAATCCCGGGCTTCGCGTTCGGGTACCATGTGGTTCTTGGGAGGGGACTGTCCCGAGGCCACATCCGCTGCCCTCCCTACGGGGTGGGGTTTCGGGGCGGGTTGTGTTGGGTTCTGGCCTTGGGCCTCCTGCAGTGGACAAGACACTTTCCCATAGGTATAGTTTCCCCTTCCCTTCCCTCTGGTATATAGTTCTTTATGTCTCATTTGTTTTATTGTTATTATTGATTTTTTATTGCGGTGGTGAAGTTTTATTAATAGGAGTTTAACTTATGAATACGCCCTTAATTAAAAATACGATTTTAAAGAAAGGCGGCTTCCATCTAAAGTCAGTTCCCCCTACTGGCATTTCCCTGGCTCCTCCTAGGCCGGGACCAAGTAAGGGCTTTGATGCCCTAGTTGACGAAATGGTTCGTGCTGCTCACCATCATCCAGCGAACCTCCTTACACCCCAGATTCCAGCTTTATTAATCGACCCTCCTCATCTTTCTGGTGAGGCTGTGTCGCTCTCTGTACCTGCGTTATCTCATCAATCGCGTCACCAGAGGAATCGGGCTTCTCCTCACCCGTTGGGCCCGCCTACTCGCTACCATACGCCTCGACCTATTGAACGGTTTCCGTTCTCGGACCCTCCGCTGGGTGCCCCCACTAATGACACCTATCCTTTGTACTTTTGTCTTAGTTCGCCGACTTCACAACCTCTCACGTCTCGTAGCTATCTCGTCCTCAGAGGTGTACCGGAATACGTCCTCAGTTCGACCGATCATCAGGTTCCGGCCGGAATTTTGAAGAATTCCCCCCCCGGAACCAGAATTACTTATCTACTTCTGAGAAAAAATTTGATGGAAGGGATTTATTTTACATAACCCTTAGCCCATCTTTTAACAAAAAATAATAGTAGTCTTGTGTAGCATTCATACAGTGTATTACATATCTACAATATTATTTAAATAAAGTTTACTCAAGTACCTCAATATATAGGATTATAAGATATTCTCATTAAATTCAAATTTACTTAACAAAATTATATATAGCTATATATATATATATATATATATATATATATATATATATATATATATATATATATATATATATATATATAATTTAATTTTTCATATATTTATATATATATTTATATATATATAACATACTTATATATATATATCACCATACAAAACATAAATATACTCTCTCTCTCTCCTCTATACTATATATATATATATATATATATTTTTCTAAAATATATATATATATATATATATATATATATATATATATATATATAGTTAACTTTCTTTAAACACTTTTGAAAATATTACTGAATTGTGGTGAAGTAAAAAAAAACACCAGTATTGGGCGATATTTTTAAACGTTTTTCCTCAAATATATTTCCTGCTTCTGAAAATGAAAATTTCTCTGAATATATGGGGGAGACTGGAAAGGAGAGTAATTTTTGGGCTAGTACTGCTATGTTTGGAAATTTATCTTTGGTCACTTTCCACCAATTAAGTAATTCTTCTTTTCCCAGATTAGAAATTGATTTTTCTGGTAAAAAAAATTTCAATTTCTTAAAGAATTTGACCTTTTGAAGAGCCACTGATTTTTCTTTTTTTCCTTTTTACACTAACTGACTCGATGTCACTTTCACTTTCTTCAAACTTATAAAAACTAAGTAACTTTGCAGTAATTTCTTTTCTTAATGCTCCTGATGATTTTGAGGTACTTGGCAAATCTAAGTTCATTGTAGATAATGCTTGTTTCTGAAAATGGATAGATGACTCATCGCCTGAACCTTCTTCTTTACTGCTACTACTATTATCACTTTCTACCTTCAATTATTTTTATTCATAAATCTACACTCTAATGCCTTCTTCAGCTCTTCTTTTAAAGTCTGAACTCTGCTGTCATTCTCAGAGTTTGAGAGATATGCTGGAGAGCTCAAATATGTAGAATAATTTATAGTTTCCGTAACCATGAGAAATAGTTGCAAAACTTAGAATTTTTTCAAGTATTTGCCATTTATTAGCAGTCAAAGCTTGAATGATTGATTGTTCTATAATATAAACTTGCAGAGGTCTTTTCAAACATTCAATTCTTTCTAGAATCAAATATGTGCTATTCCACCTTGTATTAACATCTTGAATTGGCATAAGTGGGCTTGCAAGATGTGGATCCAAGTCTCTTTGTATTCTTTTAAGTTCATTACAGCTTAAAAACTGGAATGCTTGAAATGTGTTCAAATATTCCTACATTTCTTTATTAAATCACAGTTCTTTGAGAAAATAAGGCATCTTTAATAACAAATTGAAGTTTATGAATAAAACAAGAAAAACTTGTGTATCCTACTAAATCAGTTCCAAGTTTCATGTTATATATTCCATCTCGAAGGATCAAAGGGATTTTGTTAGGAGGAATTTCCCAATTTTAAAACTCATAGTGATTTTAATTTCAGAATGAGAACCTGGGAAATACTTTCAATGGAGTACACAGTCCATTTTTTTAAACTCGCTGGTAAGCCAGAGTGCAGTTAAAGAAATAAATGACTCGTTTGAATTATTTAGCTCTATATATCTGTAGTAAATGATATCTGATCAGCCCTAGAGAGCTTCTCGAATACTGCTGATCAAAATTTCCTGTAGAAGTTGGTAACATCTTCTCTACAAAATATTTTCTACTAGAAATAAGATATTTTGGTTGAAGATGGGCAATAAGTTCTATGAATCCCTGCTCTTCAGTAACTGTGAATGGCTGGCTACTCATTGCGATAAAATTCATTATTTTCTGTGATTTGGGGTCTTTGATATGCCAAATCTTTTTTGGGGAGAAACTCTGCTCAAAACTCACTTATCTCACACCTTGGATCTATTGCTCTTTTGTGGTTTCCCCCGTTCTAGAAAATACAAGACTCTCCCTTTTACTATTAAAATTTTTGGGCTTCCAGATATTCCCTTCGAGGATGATTTTCCATACCTATGTTCATGAAGCGGCGTTGTACTAAATGTAAGATTTTATGTTGAAAGTTATATAAAATATTTTGTGTTACATTTCTTTATAGTTAAACGAAAGTTCATAAGAAATTCCGGTTCCGGCCGGAATTCCGGCCGGAATTTTTTTTGTGATTCCGGCTAATTCCGGTTCCGGCCGGAACTGAAAATTTCAGTTCCGGTACACCCCTAATCTCGTCCTCAGTGACGCGTTAGATTACGTCCTCAGTTCGACCGATCATCAGGCGACTCCCATGAGGAATGGTTCTCTCCTCGTTCGTGCCGCCTCTCGACATCAGAGTCAGTTATTGGCTTCTCTTTCATATTTGGGCGACCTACCGGTTGTCTCCACGTCGGACGATGTTCGCAATACATCTAAAGGAACAGTGGATGCTCCGGAGGTCCGTTCCGATGATCCTGAGGCCATTCTCGAACATTTTACAAAGCGACATATTCCGGTCACAAATGTCTACCGGTTCCCTCCTCATAAGGAGACTCCCACTGTGTCCAACCCTCGTCTTCTTCTCACTTTTGGTGTACCATTCCCTCCGACCAGGGTGAAGATTGGTTTCACCGTCCACTCGGTTCGGCCATACATCCCGCACCCAAGGAGATGTTTCAAATGTCATAAATTTGGCCATCCTCAAAAATATTGTAGATCTCCACAGTTCATCTGTCCGAGGTGTGGTGACACTCTCCACACTCCGTGCGATAACCCGCCTTGCCCGAATTGCAAGGGTTCTCATCAGGCGTCATCTGTGCACTGTCCTTCTTTTCTTTTGGAAAAGGAGATTCTTGAACAGTGTACCATACACATTCACAAGCTCGATCGCCGTGAGGCCTCTCTTCGCGCTAGGGAGAAACTTTCACACCTGCCTCTCTCCTTTGCTGCTGCGACTAGGCCGGTTTCTACCGCCCAACCTTCCCATCGCCCTCGTGCGCCTCCTGCGCCTCTACGTACTTCGCAGCTCTCTCGATCGGATACTGTACCCACTACTGGGTTGCACATTTCTACTCTGCAATCGAACTGCCCCCCGCATTCTCCCGACATGATCCGTACTGTCGCTCATCACAACGCCCCAGTCCTTCCCTCCATATCCTTTGGTGTGGCTTCAGTTGAAGTTCATCCCGCACCCAGGGTTGTATGCTCTCCAATTTCTGGTTCTTCTCCTGATTTGGAAACATCCCCTGCGTTACTGCTCGATGATGACTCTCCTTTTCCGCCTGTTTCCCGTAAACGTCCGGCTCCTGAGTCTCCTGGGAACCCGCTGAACCGTTCTTCTCCTAGTATTGTGGACTCTCCTGAACGTGTCACGTCTCCTTCTGCGAGGCGCCATTACTCTTTTCACTATCGGGCGACAGATTTCTTAAAATCCTCGCCTTCTGCCCGTCCGACCGGGTCTCCTGGTGGTTTGCCCAAACGTGCCCGTCGCTCAAACGCCATGGTGATGTGGAAAGCATTCCGTCTGTTTCGGCTATCCCAGATAGTTTATCTGGACTTGCTTCTCCATCCGACCCTCCAGTTCCTTATTCCAGCGATTCCAAGTCCTACTCTGATATCGCATTGATTGTTACCACCGACTCTACATCTTCTGAGGTTCCCCAACTTGGGATCCAGGTCCCACCCCCACTGTACCTCTTGTGCTCCCTCACGGTGAGTCCAGAGTTCCCACCCTGTTGTTCAGGATTCCAGGAGCCATTAGAGGTGGCTCTGCTGTCCTCCCTGCCTCGCTCCGCTGTCCTTCTGGGCTGCCGTTTGCTAAATTTTGTGAAGGATGTGCTGGGCGCACTCTTTACGTTCCTTGTCTGGATTTACTCCTCTTGCCATCCCTATGTTCGAGGGACTCCGTCCATACCGAGGTCTTCAGCGGTGTGATACACCTGTGCCTTCTGCGCCCGTCCTGGACGATACAGCAGAGTTCTCCTGTCTCCCCGTTGAGAGACGATCTTCTGCAGAGACCCTCCTGATGTGTGGAGATTGGTTTACCCCGTCTTTTTGACGGTCGCTCCTGTGGTGGGAGCGACCATTGTCTATCTCAGGATAAACTTTCGATGTCAATTCTCACGGCCCTTCCTCTTCCATCAGTATAAGGCGCCCCCTCGTGGGCCATCTAGTGACCCTGGCTTCGATCTGGCTACATTATAAAAAGAAGCTGAAGCTCATCTTATATCAACGATTTAAACAGATATGCTTGCGGACTGATCGCTCCATCTTCTTTCTTCAATGACTAAGTTTCTTCAATGGAACTGCCGTGGTTACTACCCGAACTTCGAAGAGTTGGGTAGACATTGACTCCAAAAGCCATCTGCCTCCAAGAATTGCAACTGCGTAACCGTGTTTTCTGCCGCCGTCCAAATATAGGTTGCCACGATATAGGGGTGGTGCGGCGATTCTGTTCCACGAATCGGTTCATTTCACCCATATCCCCATTCAGACTCGGTTACACTCGGTAGCTGCCCGTGTCCACCTCGATTCCCCGTTTACTTTGTGCTCTGTCTACCTTGCGCCTAGTTGCATTTACACGAGAGAGGATCTTTTCGGACTGTTTCGAAATCTCCCTGCCCTTGTTGGTTTTGGGGGACTTCAATATTCGCCACCCCTTGTGGGGTGACTCAGTTTCGTCACCTAATGCGGATTGGCTGTTGGGTGTTTTGCAGAGCTTTTCGTTGGGATGCCTCAACACAGGCTTACCAACTTTCGAACGTTTTGACACTCGTACTTCCTCCTGTGTTGACATCTCCTTATGCTCTCTTTCGTTCATTGACAAATTCTGGTGGGACAGGTCGCCTTACCTTTGTGGGAGTGACCATTACCCTATCTACCTTACATCTCTTTGTCCTGATCATCCTCCAACGCCTTATACCAGCTGGCGTTATGACAGGGCTGATTGGTCCTCCTTTCTCACTGCTACTTATGTCCCCTGCCTCCCGGCCACTGACATCTTTCCTTCCCCTGCGGATGCGTTCACATATTTTGCGGATGTTGTTCTGGAGGCGGCGGAGGCCCATATCCCTGCTCTTCTGCATGTCGTCGTTCTGCTACATCGTGGTGGAACGTAGATTGCCGCTCATTTAAATCATTGCTGAAACGCGTCAAGCTCCTCCTTTATACCGAAAACACCTACACAGTCTGCGTTGATCCTCTTTAGGGCCGCTGCTGCTCGGTCTCGGTGTCTAAACAGGAGGACCAGGAAACAGTATTTTCGAACTTACGTTTCCACGGTCAAATCATCTACGCCATTGTCGTCGGTGTATGGTGGTGTGCGCAAAATTTCTTGCAAGCACTACAGGGAGCCACCGACGGTCATCAGCTGTGGCCCACACCCGTGTGACATCATTTCCGCTCCGGGCATGGTTGCCGATGAGCTGGGATACCATTTTGCTGCTTGCTGCAGCGATTCTCGATATCGTGAGCCTTTCCGATCGATCCGCTTTCTCAATGCTTTAACGGACTTTTCTGTTTCTCCTGGTAAGGATCCTTCTTATAATCGACTATTCACGAGGACGGAATTTCAGGAGGCTCTCCGCCTTTGTAGGATGAAGCGCCTGGCCCTGAGGGTATCTCCTACCAAATGTTACGTCATCTCCATGCCTTTGCTTCGGCGTTTCTCCTCTCTTTATATAATCGAGTTTGGGTGGAGGGGTCCCCAGTTTGACTAACTGCTTATACCATTCCCATTTCCAAACCAGGTAAGGACCCTACAATCGTGGACAACCAACGTCCCATTTCTCTAACTTGTCACACCTGTAAGTTGATGGAGAAGATGGTGGCTAATCGTCTTCTCCCGACGTTGGAGGGCCTGGGTGCTTTTTCCGCCCATCAGTTTTGGGTTTAGGGATAATCGATCCACACAGGAACCTGCTTCTCCGGATTTGGACCACAGTATCCGTGAGCTTTCTCCTCTAATGGTCTTAGCCGTTTTCTTCGATCTCGAGAAGGCTTATGATTCCACATGGAGAATGGGAGTTCTCCATACCTTGCACTCGCTGGGCCTTAGGGGACAGCTTTCCCTCTTCCTTCAGTCTCTTATGTCGGGTCGATCTTTCCTGGTTCTCTGTGGTACCACTCTGTCTCATCATTTTGACATGGACGAAGGGGTGCCGCAGGGAAATGTACTCAGTGTTCTGCTCCTTGCTGTCGGTTTCAATGGTGTCATTGCAAGCATCCCATCTTCTGTTCGGTGCTCTCTCTATGTGGACGACCTGGCGTTGTATGTTTCTGGGTCAAAAATTTCATCATGGAACGTCAGATGCCGCTGGCCGTCAATGGGGTGACTTCGTGGAGTGATTCACGGGGTTTTACTTTTTCCGTCACTAAGACGAAGACCGTGCTTTCCGTAGAGGTGGTAAGCGGGATCGAAGGGGTGATTCGTCTCCCTTGCTGACCTTGTATGGCTCGCCCTGTGTCGGAGGTGAGGTTCTTGGGTCTGTTATTGGACGCTCTCCTGACATATCTCCCCCATATCCTCAGTCTGAAGATTAACTGCCGCCGCTCATTGAACCTCTTACGCCACCTTACATCTGCATCTTGGGGTGCTGATCGTAAGGTCATGCTTCATCTGCTGATCATGTTGGTCAGGTCAAAGTTGGATTATGCGTGTGCGATCTCCGGCGTACTTACGCCTTCTCGACCTGATACAGAATGAGGGTCTGCGGATATCACTTGGGGCGTTTTGTTCTTCGCCAAAGGAAAGTTTGGAGGTGGAGGCTGGGGTGATGCCCCTGTCTTTACGGAGAGAATATCTCCTGTGCTCCTCGTTTCTTCGTCTACAAATCCCCAAGCCATCGGCTTTGACTCCTCTCATCGCTGAGGTTCCTCGTAGCCCTGCCTATTGGCCGTTTGCTAGGGTTGTAGCGTCTGTCTTCCGTTTTCTTCGCCTCCATGTGCGGG
>JABUQX010095137.1:2500-7500 GCA_015478945.1 Trachelipus rathkii
CACATTTTTATTGATGCAATTGTTTTTTCTAAAAAATCTTCCACAACTTCATTATGTTATCGTCGTATTTCTTATTCTCTTTTTACTCTGTTTATCTAGTGCTGAACGATGTCTAGAAATGAGCCATGAGCCTGAGGCAACATATATTGATGGATTAAATTGTCGAAAGGGTGGGCCATTAATCCTCAAGAATAACAGACCCGAAGCAGTGGAAATATTCATTGACGTTTTTAAAGGAGACACTATGAGACTCATTTGTGAAAAACCTCTCTCACATTTACTTGAAGAAATGGCTATTGATTCAATGGCAAGTTTCAAGGGGAAAACTCTAAAATGGACATATTCTCGGAAACCTGCAACCAAATACCTTTTATGAAATTTGAATCTCAAAGCCAGTCTCTTCATTTCATTTTCCCCATATGTTATTGGGACACTATCCGGCAAATTTTTCATATCTGTAATTTTTACCAAGTCGGCAAGGCATACTCAATCAAGATCTTTTTCATTCAAGAGTCTTTTTTTCAATAGACTTTTTAAGTTCTCCATAAAATTGTTTTGGATCCAAGGGTTTTCCGGCATTCCTACCTTCTTTTTGGTGGAGAGGAACATTGAAAAAATTCAAGTTGTCTACGGCTTGTTGAGCCATGGAGTAGTAAGTTCCTGCAACTGATTTCCTGTTTTCAAACAAAGCAACTGTGATGTTTAATTTCTCGTTGGCAAAACTTAAACCAATATTACGATGCTGCAAAGCTTCGCTCAACTCAGAAAGCTCCTGCAATGCATCGGCCATTAAACCCAAGCCTAGTATGAAGTTTTTATCGGTGATTGTTGCTAGAGGGTCGTTAAACATATTTTTATCCGTTTTGTCTCTCATTCGATCGTTCGAAGCATCTTTGAAGTGTTGAACTAAAGGTTCATACGACAGTCAAACAGCTGGCACAGACCTTAAACTTGAAGCAACCCAACGAGTGTTCAAAACTCTTCCAATCTACAAAATTTCTGTCTCCAGTAAAATTGCACAGCTCCGTAGCTATCTGCTGTTCTCTGGAAAAGCATGATGCACCACATAAAGTTTATCGATAAAGGATTTAAATCTGGCAACTCCTGAAACTGACTTAATTACGTCAGACACTGACAGTTCAAGTCTGTGGTTGGTACAGTGTCAAACAAGAAGAGAAGGGAATTTTTCCGTAAATAATGCTCCAACGCCACTCTTTCTTCCAATCATAGTAGCAGCACCCTCCCATGTCAAACTTATTAGGTTATTACTTAAAAACATATTGGTTATTCCGTGAGAGTGAATACACTTAATTAAACTGTCAAATATGGCCTTCGCAGTAACACATTCCAATTCAACCAAATCCAAGAATACATTAACGTAACCATCCATACCAGTTTGTGGTAAAGAACACCGAATGTACACTATTAAACTTGATTTGTTACTTAAAGAAGTTGATTCATCAATTATCAATCCGATTTTTGTGTCACTTTGAATTAATTCATTCACAAGTTTTTTTTTATTTCTTTAATAACACATTCCAATTAAACCAAATCCAAGAATACATTAGCGGAACCATCCATACCAGTGTGGTAAAAGAAACATCGAATGTACACTTAATGAATGATTGTTAATTAAAGAAGTTTGATTCATCAATTATCAATCTGATTTTTGTGTCACTTTGAATTAATTCATTCACAAGTTTTTTTTTATTTCTTTTATGTGCATTGCTATGTTAGCACATGCTTTGTCTGAGTGTAAAATGCGACCCATATCAAGACCATTCAGTTCCTGTAAATCAATTTCTGTTTCAAAATTGTTAAACGACTGATTTTCTTTAACAACCTTATATGCAGTACGAAATATCTTCTCAGTAGCTTCCTTTTCATGAGAACGCTGTTTCAAAATTATTTTTTCAAATGTTTCTTTTCTACTGTCTGATAGAACAATTTCTGCTGCTTTATGCGCAGCACTTTCTTGGTGGTCATACATTTTCTTTCGTAAAGAAGTTTGTTGTTCCTTTTTCGTGTCGCCATAGCTAGTTATCTCACCATTTTTTCATTCTTTAGAAATTTTCATTCCTTTTTTCTTATGAACTCTTAAAATCCCAATATTTTTACACGTACTACATCCTAATTTTCCATTTTCAACGAACAACCACGAATACTTAATGCAAAAATCTTTTTTTTTTTTTTTGCGAAAGTGTCCAACAATCTGGCAAGACATTTGTGATGCACTTGTCGGAGGTTTCTTTTTTCGCAAGTTCACTGCTCGAAGACACATGCTCTTATGAAGAACTTGTATCGAGCCTACGTCTTTTACTATCATCACCAACGCTACGTGAAAAATAATCTTTTAGCTTTTCCATTTCCAGAAAATATCCAATACAATGAAAATACACGCGCATGTGAAACACTCCTAGCCGGAACAACGACAGCGTGGAACTGATCGTGTTTGGCCTGTATAGGTAACCCACCCGCTCATGTCTGCACCGCATCATTCTGCCGCATCGTTTCAAACTCGGTGCTTCGTAAACTTGTTTCTCCATCATAATTATTATTATATTATTATATTAGTATTAATTATTATTAATATTAATTATTATATTATATTAATATATTAGTATTATTATTTATTATATTATTATTATTATTAATTATCATTATTATTATTATTATTATATTATTATTATCATTTATTATTATTATTATTATTATTATTATTATTATTATTAATTATTATATTATTATTTATTATTATTATTATTATTATTATTATTATTATTATTATTATTATTATTATTATTATTATTATTATTATTATTATTATTATTATTATGATATTATTATTATTATTATATTTATTATTATTATTATTATTTTATTATCTATTATTATTATTTATTATATTATTATTATTATTATTATATTATTATATTAAAAATTTTGGGATCAGGTCTGCAGCAGGCACACCGGAACCCCGTTTCCAGCCCGGTTACCCCCAAATCGAGCCCTGTATATATATAATTAAGTATATATATATATATAGTAAATATATAGATATATATATATATATAATATATTATATATAATATATATATATAATATATATAATATATATATATAGTTAATATATATATATATATATATATATATATATATAATATATATATATATAGATATATATTTAGTGATGGCCGACGATTAAATCGGAATCGCATCGGAATCGGAGGAAATCGGTTGTTTTCAGGAATCGTAATCGAGAACGGTTGTTTTCAGATCGGAATCGGAATCGGAATCGAACAAAATTGTACGATTCTTTGACATTCTTGACGATTCTAGTATACAATCTGAAATTTTTTATTTGATCTTTATGGTATTTCAAAGAAAATATTTTGAAGTCTGCCATATTGATTTTTAATTTCAGTTCTTCCTTAATTCCAGGGCTGCGGAGTCGGAGTCGGAGTCGGAGTCGTGGAGTCGGAGTTGTGAAGTCGTGCAATTTTCCCGGAGTCGGATCGGAGTCGGAGTCGAAAACTCTTTGCAAGTGGAGTCGGCAGTCCGGAAGCGGATCGGAGTCGAAGATTCCTGTGTAAGTGGAGTCGGAGTCGGAGTCGGAGTCGAAAATTTAGAGAACTATTATTATTATTATTATTATTATTATTATTATTATTATTATTATTATTATTATTATTATTATTATTATTATTATTATTATTATTATTATTATTATTATTATTATTATTATTATATTATTTGATTAATTATATTATAAAAGTTTTTGATGTATTTTCCAACGTTCTAAAATCATTTATTTTGTACATAATTTAAATTTCCTTAAAATAATCTTGAAAATAATATACAGGAGAAGAAGAAGATATATTTACATAGATTTCCCGACGCGTTTCGTCTCTATACTTGAGACACCTTCAGAGGATTATTTCTTGTAAGCGAATGAGTCTTTAGTTGATATATAATAAGTAAATCAAATGATATAAAGTCGACTGATAAATACATAAAATTTATGTTAATTTGTTGCATGTCTTGATGTAGAAGGCTCCGCAATTTTACGTTTTCTGGACTTTCAACACGATCCGCTATAATATTGTAAGTGTTTAGAAATATTACTAATAGTGGATTGACCATGTGCCGTATGAAATGTTTCAAAGAATTGCTGGGACTGTAGAGATGTTGATATTCCCTGTCCGACAATCAATTCTTAGTGTAACCAATATATGTCGACGTACAGTCTGACTCAGGACAGTTAAATTGGTACACAACGTGATGGTTGTCGAGCAAAGCATCTCTTGTGCTAAAGGAAGATGCCAGTTGTTTGGACTTGTGTTTTAGTCTGACTTTAATTTTTGAGGTGCCTTTTGTTTTGAGGTAGAATTCAAAATATTACGTAGGCACTTCTCTTCCTTATTGACAAATAGCAATGGAAGTTTTGAAGAAGAAATTATCGAATTTTTCTGATTATTTTACTTTCTTTATTATATAAATTTTGTAAGGTATATATAATAAATTTTTATTTTAATTGTGACGATCACTGTTAATTAAATTTACTTTAAGCGGCATATTTCTTTAGAAAAAGTTTTCCCAAGCTTGAACATAGCGTTTGTATGCTCTGTAACTAATTTTTACGATAGATCTTTGTAAATAGGCGTGAATAGGCATCCATTAGATTCATATTACAGACATTACAGTGGGTTTGAATGTATGCCTGTAGATAATTGAGCCGTCAGAATTAACATTGATTTTGATTTCTAAAAAACAGATAGCATTATTAACCTAAGTTTCGTATGTGAATTTTAAGCATGACAAACAACTCTTGAATCTATTGCTGAACTGATGTATATGATCTATGTTTCTAAAAATAGTGAGGATGTCGTCGACATACCTTATGTAAAATACGGGTTAAAGTTGTTTGTTTCACGAAGGAGTTTGTTTGCCAGATTGGACGTATAGAAAGTCAGCAAAATATAGGTCCAAGTTGGTGGAGC
>JABUQX010095137.1:20000-57870 GCA_015478945.1 Trachelipus rathkii
TAGCGCACAAGTAGTTCCCACCTCACGGGTTTAGCCCTCTTCAAGTAGTTGTAACTTCTCTAGCGTAGTTACTACTTAAAAATCCTACGAGGAAAGGTGCATGATAGTGCATGTTTTTAGAGTCAATCTCATTATATATATATATATATATATATTATATATATATATATATATATATATATATATATATAATATATATATATATATATATATATATATAATATAATATTATATATATATATATATATATATATATATATATAGAAGTAAGATCTTAAATGGAAATTACATTGTTCGGCCGGAGACTCCGGCCTCGGCCTCCGCCGGAATTAAAATTTCATTTCTCGGCCTCCGCTCTTCCAGCCTCCGGCCAAATTACTCTGCGGTGCATCACTAATAAACTATATATATATATATACTATATTAATATATACTATATATATATATATATATATATATATATATATATATAATATTATATATATATATACTGTTGCAGTCCTTCGTCGTAACATATAAAAAAATAATAATTAATAATAATAATAATAAATAGGTAATAATATTATAAAAATACATTCATTAAGAGCATCAAGAATAACTGTTTAATTTTAATAAGTGAAGCCTCGAATAAATCAATAGAACTCTCGCTCTCTAGCAAAAATATAATACACAGTTTATATTAATATATATATATATATTATTATATATATATATATATTATATATATATATATATAATATATATATATATATTATATATATTATAATATATATATATATATATATATATATATATATAAGGTGAATAGAGTGGGCACCAGCGAGTGACACGCTAAATATAAGGAGGAATATAAACAAATAAGGGGATTGACATTAATTCAAGTAATGTTTTTACTCAGCATGTCCTTCGTATTACATTTTAGCCCCCTCCATTCAAGCAAATTACTTGTAATTTTGCTATTTACATGCTGATAGAACCTTTGGTTTAATTCTGGATGACTCTTTCTTTTGATGTTGATCCTTCTTGTTCTTCCAAAGTTCCATCAGTAGATGATCGACTCAAATAGTCGGCGATCACATTATCTTTGCCGCTAATGTGATTTAATATAAATCTGTATCTCTGTAGAAACAGTGCCCACCTCATTATACGTGAGTTTTCATATTTTTTTTTCTATTCATGGCAGTCAAGAGGCGATGATCCGACTGTAATGCAAATTCTCTTCCATACAGGTGTGGTTCAAACTTTTTTATTCCTGTAACTATAGTTACAGGAATAAAAATTAAAATAAAAAATTAAAAATTAAAGGAAGCACTAAGCTCAAAGCCAATATTAAAAAGGCCCAAAGCCCAAAGATGGATCCAGACGCGTCTACCTTGCAGGAATATTTCTGTCTAGCCCAGGCAATTTTTAATATTGGCTTGAGCTTTACTGCTTCCTTTAAATTTCATAAAACGCCTCCTGATGTTCGTTCCCATCAGACTCTGGGCTCACCTTTTGTAAGTCGGCGAGAGCTGCCGACCCTCCGCGTAATCCTTTACAAAGTCTTGATAGTAGCCGGTGAGCCCTAAGAACGAACGCACCTGCTTTTTATTCTTAGGTTGCTCTGTTTTCATGATCTTAGCTACGTTCTCATCATGGAGTCCTTTGTTTCCATTCCCGATGTGATGTCCTAAGAACTCAACATTGGAGGACGCAAACTCACATTTCGTTGGACGGATCGTAAAACCTTCATCTCTCAGTTTTTGTAGTACTTTCCTAATCGTGGTCAAATGTTCAGGCCAGGTCTGGGAATGACCTATCCTATCACCTACAAAATAATCCGCCTCATTAATTTCGTAAATTATCTTGACCATAACTCTGACCACTGGAATTCCATCATAACCCACTCCCAAAGGCCTTTCTTTATCACCTCTTCTTTTTGACTTCCATCCTCTACTCCTTTCGTTATCTCCTTTTCCACTCACTCTCCGCCATACTTTTCTACATTCTTTCATTTCTTCGTATTTTCTCCAACACTCTTTGTTCATCTTCTCAACTCCTATTACTCCTTTGATGATTGATAGTATCTTTACTAGATCACCTATGGTGCACATAACTCTCGTACCATATTTCATGTCTGCAACTCTCCTCCTACGACGATCTTTCTTTCTTAACTCCCTTCTGCATGCTTTATTCTTTAAGCAGATTGTCTCATTTCTTTTTAGTGTGTCCCACAGATCTTTTCTTATAAAATATTTTCTTACTTATTTTCCTCTTCATCATCTTCGTACAGAATTTTGTCTTTCAGGAAGCTTTTACCATCACCATTCTTTCCATCTTTGTGACACATTTACTCTTCGTCTGGTATGGGGTTTTTCTTACTGTAACAACTTTCTGACCCTCCTTTATTTACTCAGCTCAATCAATGTATCTTTTTGGCAAACATTTTTTTGCGGAACTTCCTCATAGCCCTCGTTTACTCTATATCACCCTCTCCTTCGTGGTACAACATACCCTCCTTTACCAGTAATTCTTGATATTGTTTACATTTTTTCCTTCTTCACTTCTTACGTCATTTAACTTGCCGTACATTTCGTTTTCCGCTGACGTGTTTCTTCCTATTTTTGGCCTTCCAACATTTTTGTCTATTTTGACCGTCATCGGAATATCTTTCTTTCTGATAACCATCTTATCGTCTGTTTGGTCTCGCAGAACCTCTTGCATTATAAACCTTTTATCATAGTACCTCTTCTAGGTCACTCACGTTCATTATTTTCTATTAACTCCATCGTGTCGTAGAACTTTCAAAAATTTTTATTGTGGTTGCGACTCACCTCTTTAGTTCTATGTCCATTAAAAATCCATCATCGTGGGAAGCTTCTATGTTTTCATCTTTGTGCTTTCTATAATGCAATTTTTCTGACTGGTTTTCGTATCGCTTCGTAATATACTATCGTCATGTTGGCGCTCTTTAAATCTTTTCTATCGCGCATTATATGTAAAATCATTCTCATCCTGGCGGCCTGCATCATTCCTTTTAGCGGCAATAACTAATTACAATTCGCACTCAAATTCTAACTGAAAACGCACATTCTTTAATCACTTCTTTACCGCCTTCTTTTTTCATAAAAATATTTACAGATGACATCCTGGGACGTCAAGACATCTTTGTATTACTCTCTAATATTTCAACAAGTGGCTCCTCGAAATTAATAACTTTTTCACTCTCTTCAGGCAGCACTTTTTCAGTAGTAGACTCTTGGGAACTCTACTCTTGGTGCACGCACAAAATGTGCTTCCGTGGATGAATCTTCGAACTTTCTTTGCTATATTTCTCAGGTTGCTGACTTGAAGGTTCTTCCTCCATAATCTTTTCCTACTTCCATTCTAGCCCTGGTCTTAAATACAATCTTGTTAACGGCACCTTGCCTTTCACTAGATTCTCAGACGAAATCCCTTCAGTCTCCTCACTATGGGGAATAAAAACTCCTTCTGAGTTGTCCGTCCCGTGAAACACTATGACAATGAACACACAGTCTCTTCCATGTGAAATTTGGCTGATATGGAGGTAATGCCCATCAATGATTACCTAATAACAAGATCATATACGACCTCTGGCAGCACTGCTGCGGTCGTCTTACCCACATAGTAAGGGGTATCAATCACCACATCTGCGAGCGGAACTTCCCTCACCGTACTGTTCGAGCATCGCATAGTCGTATATGTACCAGTGTAAAACTCTTTGGTACGTACTTTTTCACGTACTACCACCCGAATTACTCCCATTACTCTCTGAGTATTTGCAACCCTAAAACCATTCACTATCCCTATAAGTAATTGGCAGATTGGTGTGAGTATACATGTGGCATGCACTAACCATACCAAATTATTGCATGGACTGCAGGGAGAAGAATGGCTCTTTTTACCTGAGAATCTCAGGGCTTTTCTTCGGTTAATAAAGTCAACTGACGCTTGCAGTATTTCTCAACATCCTCTCTGTACTGTTATAATTACTATATATTCGGCCATTGTTTTGTTGAAAGTTAGGAAGTGCTTTACAATCACCTTGCCAAGTGCCTCTACTTAAATATCTGTTGCAGGTGAACTATTGTCCTTGCTCAGCTACTCTACGACGGTGTTCCCCGTCTGTCGTTTTCCCACTATTATTCTTGCTCCGTTGTAAATAGGTTTCGTGAAGTGTGTTGGGCTATTTGATTTAACGTTATCGTTTCTATGATAACCTGTGCTATTTCTACCTTTATAATTATTATTACAGTTGTGATTAGTGTTACTGTGACTCTGACTGTTTATGTGACGTGACATTAAATTCATACTATGTGCCTCCAAATAATTTTCTGAGCTTGTGATAATTTCCTCAATGTCTTTTTCATTTTCTCGTTTCAAATAAGTTTACAAGCTGTTTGGTACTGTATTTATGTATTTGTCTATTGAGAAGAAGTTAATAAGATCGTCTGCGGTCATATTTACATTCGCCGCTGTCACCCATTTTCTAATGCTTCGACGATCTGCTTTAATGTACAACCCTTGGACTGTCATCTTCAGCAGGTTCAAACTCTTTACTTAGCAAATAACCAACCTTTCACTCAGGTTATATCTATCAAAAGTGCTTTCTTTAAAATCATCGTAGTTACTTCAACTCTTCCTACTGTAAAATTATTGAAAACTTACTGCTTTCCAGTTAGAAAAAGACCCAAGACTATGCAAACTTTTCTTAGGGACATCTTCATTCATCCACCGCCTGTTTCTAATAAATAAACAAATAAGTATTCTTCGAATATCATTTTCTTTTTCATTATAATTTGGCAACTTTAAAGCTTCGGGAGCTTACTTTCATAGGGCGCTATTTAAAGCTGTGGGGATTTTGGAGAGGCATCGATTTTAAGCACCTTTCTTCCCTTTCAAAGTCTTCTGCATCTATTTCAATTTTAAGTAATTCTATCAGACTCTCTGCACTCTTACTAGCTTTCTAATTTTCTTTTTCTTTCCATTCTAAGTTTCTGTAGTTCTATTTCTTTTTCTTAGCTAAGCTTTTCTCCTCCATCTCTTTAAGCTAATTTCTTTTCTTCCACCTCTGCTTCTTTAGCTAGTCTTCTTTTCTTCCATCTCTGCTTCTATAGCTAATGCCTTTTCTTCCATCTCTCTTTTATTAAGAATTTCTCTATCTTTGGCCCTTTCATCTCTTAAGAAAGTTATTTGCTTTTTGTCGTGATCCCTAGTGGTTTACACATTGGCAACATTGCCACTAATTCCTTCACTTGATGCATTCTTTAAGATTTTCAAATATATATATCACGTCCAACAGTCACAATTTTTAAAACTCGAGTCACAAAAATTTTCAAGTGCTATTTTTCACAATTTGACGCCACCTGATAACGCATAATTTTTGTAGCAAGCTTCAACAAATATCAAAATGTTTTATAAATATATATATATATATATATATATATATATATATATATATATATATATATTATATATATATATATTATATATATATATATATATATATATATATATATATATATAATTTATATATATATATATAAATATAAATATATATATATATATATATATATATATATATATATATTATATATATATATATATATATTATTTATATATTATATATATATATATATTATAAATATATGATAATATAAATATATATATATAATATATATATTATTATATTTATTATATAATAATATATATATTATATAATATATATATATATATATATATATACTAATTTAAACTGCCACAAATTCTCAAAAATCGGAGGGGAAAAAGGGTTTCTGGAGTCTAAACAGCAAACCAAGCAGTGAGGTCAAAACTTCGAAAATCGATTTTACAGCGCTAGCGAATTTTTGGTATAATTTTATAGCTTGCCTTTATAATAATAATAATAATATAAATAATATATATTTTTATAATTATATATTATATATATATACAAATATATATATTTATATAATAATATATATATATATATATAGTATATATATATATAATATATAATATATATATATATATATATATATATATATAATATATATATTATATATGTATATATATATATATATATTATATATAGTATATATATATTATTATATATATATATTATATATATATGATATATATATATATAAGTTAATATAAATATATATATATATGTATAAAAAATATATATATATATATATATCGTAATATATAATATATATACAAAGGACAAAACAATTAAATATTTAAATTTTCCACTACATTTCATACCACTGACATATACGTTCTGATAGCAAAGTGGCTCAGTGAACGCCTCGCCGTATTTCAAAATATATACGCTTTAGCTCTTCAAAGTCACCGAGAAACAAAATACTAAGCACTACTATTTTAATCACAAAACAATAACACTATCTCCGAACTGTTATCAAGCACAGAAACTGCCTAAATAAAAATACCTTCGTGCAAGACCGCACCAAATCAATAAATGACCAACCACAACAAAATGGAGGTAGAAGAGATATTCTAATAACTCTATCAGCGTGACTAACCAGATAAATCCCGGAAAGGCAACCCAGAGTTACCTATATATAAGGGTCAGTTTATATGCGACAATGATATTACTTTACTCTATCCAACAACTGATTCATCCGTGGCCAGGCCCCCCCTTGAATAGCTATTGTCAGCGCAATAGCATGGAATTCGTCTTCAATAATAGTAGTCATATGCAACACACATGAAAGTCGTTGACCTGTCAATCGATTAATAACTTTTAAATGAAAAATGTGATACTTAGCAATTCAATTACTCTGGAGATTGAATAAACAGACGTCAAGTTCTTTTTGTTTCTGGAGTTGACCAAATGATCAGGGATGTTTATCAATAATACTTTACTCCTAGGAACTGACTGAAGCTTAAGCAATATTTTAATTCAATGACCTCAAATATTTAATTAATAATAAACTAAAAAAATGCATGAAAGAAAAATAAACTGAATATCAATTGATAGGCGTGGAAAAACTAAAATATTTTAATAAAATAAAATAAATAAATTTCTCACACTAATGCAGAAGTGATATATTTCAAAAAATAATAATATTTACCAATATAAATAATTATAATATATATATATATATTAATATATATTATATATATATATATATATATATATATATAATATATATATATATATATATATATATATATATATATATATATATATATATATATATATATATATATATATAAAAAAAATATATAAAAAATATAAAAATTAATAAACAAAAATTTGCATTTCTCTCGTTCGCTGTATGTAACTTTTTTTCTTCGCTTCCGGCCAGCAGATCGATCGATTGACCTTGAGGACACAAAGCGAGCTAGTAACTGATAAAAATAGTCTAATGGATAATTTCATAAGGAATAACGATGTGAAGAATATATCCATCGTCAATATTGTTATTAAAGTGAAAATAGAAATACTCCAAGATCCCGTGGAATTGGCGAAAATTTTTCAATTCGAATTTAAAAAACAAAAAAATTTGTCTCGCCGGCGTGGTCGCTGCCGTCAAGGAGCTCTTCGCAGACAAGTATCATCATCTTTAGCTGGAAATACAGCTGCAGCCATGGCAGCGACGCCGAAAACAAGGGTAGCGCCAGCAACAGCAGCTGAGACTGAAGCGTCATTTTGTTCTTCCTCCTCATTCGGAGTTTTGCGCGTGCCCGATAAAGAAATTGATAATATAAAAAGAATATATAAAGCGGACGACGATAAAATATTAAAGGTTCTGGAAGAATTACAAAATTATTTAAATGACGTTAATAACGACGACGACGAAAGAGTCGCGTGCTGGTTCCCTTATTTCGACAAAGAACTGTATCGCAATAACGGTTTAAATTTTATTCAGAGTCAATTTACTGCCGTTAGACAGCAAACGAAAAATCCCGAAACCACGTGCCTGATTTTCCAAAACAGCTACGTGATGTTCGTTGGGCTGCGAGATAAAATAAACGAGGGCATCGAAGTCGCCCTGCAAAAAATTTCTAACACTATCCAAAAGCCTGTCAGAATTACTCAGAGTAAAATCGTCAACACGGTGATTAAATTTCGCGTTCCTTTTCAAATAAATATTCCCGCCATTCGAAAATACTTTCATTTAAGCGATTTCATCTTCGCTTACAATGCGAATAAATTCGTCGGAGTTTTCGTAAAGTTCCTAGTTCCTTCTCAATATTTACCGCACGACGAAAACAATAAATTGAGTATCGAAAAAATTATAGAATTTTACGACCGGCGGCTGCCCGTGAAGCTCGATAATTATCGAGCTATTACGATTTTACTCTTCGATTGCGGAATATGCAGTTTACTGGGTAATCAAAAAGTTCAAGACTGGGAAATCACCTACCAACTTTTCATGGGTTTCTTCATAAATTTTTCGGCGGGGCCTAAAGCTCTTTCGCAAGTCGAAATAACTACAATTCAAAAACTTTTCGGGTATAAAGATTTGGAGTGGTACGGTAAAGTTAATTTTTTCCATCGTTTCGACACTTTTCCCAATTGCGAAGAAATGAACGTCGAATATTTTAATCTCGTCATCAATTCTGCGTCCTTCAGGGATGGAGGAAGCGAAGAAAACGAGAACGAAGACTACAACGACGACGACGACGACGAACGAGTCAATTCCTACTTACTAGGGAAGAAAAAAGTGAACCTACGCGATGTAAAAGGACGCTTTGACGAAGTGCGCGGCTTTTTCACGCCCAAAGGAGAAAATTACGCGTTTAGCGATTACGTTAAACAATATCGTCGTGAGAACGAGCGTGGCGGAGGCCGCCTTAATAATGCCGAAGATAAACGAGTATTTAATGTCCCGAGTAATTGGGGGGACAGTAACAAAAACAAGGTGTTTTTCAACGCCCATTCGATGTTCGACATAATGGAGAGTAAATACAAAGTTATCAAGGTGAACAGAAATACCATCGAACGCAACGTTGCTCGTTCTAAAATCCCCGGCGACCCCGAAAACTACGTCTCTTCGTATAGACAAAGGTATCAGGAAAAATTGTCAACGATACATTTAAACCAGCAACAGGAATGGCAATCCCTCGTCAATTTAGTCACTAAGAGCGGAGAAGGAAATCGGCAAAGCTTTTTCGACAAAAATATCGAAAATAAGAAATTTCTTCCCCTCGAAATAGAAAAGGAAAAATGCTGCAATTGTTAGTCGTCCTAAATATTTATAAAGAAGCGCCATTAGAAGTAAAGTAATAATAAGAAGAAGCATCCGGACTTAACGCGCTAGAGATCGAAGGTGAAATTACAGACGACGAAAAAGCCGAAGTCGAATTCGATTTAAATACCATCTAATACCGCCACAGCCGCCACCGCCGCCACCGCCCGAAAGGAAAAGTTTGGCGACGCGTCCATTTCGACTTTCCAATCTAATCGATATCGACGACGTTTACATCAGAAAAAGCGCAACAAAGTCGATAACACCAAATCGGCAGAACCTCCACGATGGCGCATCATCTTCACCGCCACCTCGACCCCGCGATCTCAAAAAAAATATTGGATGAAAATATAGGCTCGATCTCGCAATCTCCCTCTACGATATATCCGCCGGACAAGCATCAGAAATTGATGTTAATAAGGCGACTGTTAAATACATCCACGGACAATATTTTTATTTTACCAGATGTGATATACGAAGGTAAAACATTCACAAATGTGGTAAACCGAATAAAATAGGAAAAAAATCGCTTGTTTGTTTTTACCTATTACTGTTAAACGATTGTATTTTTTCGCGTAATAAGTTAATTTTTATTTTCTTAGCTATTAAGAGTTAATTTACCACGCCACGCCATTTTTTTTCAAAAAATCCATTTTAAATAAACGACTCTTTAAGAAATCATCAAAATGAGCACTAAGAAAACCATCAAAAGGAGAGGAAGAAAACCCGAGGGTTTGAGTATTCTCAGAGACCCAACTCAAATTGAAGGGCTTTTAACGTTGCCTTGCCGAATTAATATAAACAAATTTGTTCAAAATGTTTGGGTCAGAATGCCGGAGGGTGAAGACGTCAATTTAGGGGAAACGATCAATAAAGTAATAGGGTTGGGTAAAAGCGCAAATAGCAATCCAAAAATAATCAAAGAAGATATCCATTTTATCCACCCCGATATTCGCTATGAGAATAAAAGTAAATACGAAAATGTCGTTGACGATAATACGGATGATGATGACGATGAAGTTGGCGATGATGATGCTGAAATTTTCGTTAGTAAAGAGAAACACGATGATATAAGTGACATCACCGATAGTGATGATGTAGATGTTTCTTTTAATTCCGATCCAGGGTTGAGAAAAAGAAAAACACGGGTCTCAAACAATAACAAAAAGAATAACAGAGGAGTGAAAAAAGCGAAAATTGAAAAATAAAAATTAATTGATAGATGCGTAGAGACAGCCCACGTCTTACAGGTGCTTTATTATTTTTGCTAGCCGAAATATTTTAAAAAATTGCTTTTTCACTAAAATAAATATTTTTTTTACTCGCTTTTTATTTTTCCTTATTTATAAAAAAACGACAATTATTTTATATTAGGTTTTTAAACGATGCAATAAAAATAAACTTTAAAAAAAAATAGAAATACCTTTCTCTGACTACTATTTCGACATCGACTCCGAATGTCGACAGTGCCTCGACCAACGCCGGCGAAGACGACAGGTATTTTACGCCTCGCCCGAATAAAGATCAAACTCGGCCCCGCGTGTTTATAATTCCTTCAAATTCCGAAACGTTTTTTGATAACCTAAAAGGCACCATCGTTAGGAACGAACGTCTACACGGAATTTCCTCGTGAAAATTAGATTTGGTCCTACAATTGAACGTAAAATAAGGGGAATTTTTCGAAATGTTTCCAAAAATTTGAAAACGATTAAAATACGGTTTTCGGAAAAAGCTTGCCCCGCCGACTATGCGAGTGCAAACGGGGTTCAGGAGTCTTTTTTTGTACATTCTTCTATCGTTTTCAGTAATATTATTTTTCATTTTTACGAACCGCTTTGTCGCAAAAATAGTCGAAAGAGTCCCCGTCGTTCTTTACGAGGAAACGAAACGGCGAATAAAAAACGAGGATAGATTAAAACCTTTAAATCTCAAACGCGCTTTAAGTAAAGTAATAAAACTCAAAAATGCCTCGAATATTACGATAACGCGCCACCATCCTAATTATACTTTCTTAACAAAGGATGGCAATCCTTTCAATTTACCTAGACGCTCTCGAACCAGGGGTATCGACATCACTAAGGATATCATATCCAAGAATGGACGGAATGGGAAGAACCCAATGGTGGCGACATCACGGGTGGCTGCGGCGGCGGCGGCGGCTTCATCGTCGAAATTAACGGATGGAGGAGACTTAGATAAGTTAATAATTCTGAGGAACTATATTTTATCCGACGAAACCGAAAAAGGGATGACCGACGACGACGCGGCGTTTTCAAAACTTAAATCATCCGGTCCTCCCAAGTGCTCGGATAAACCGACGGAAATTACTTTAAAAAATGCCACCGATTCGGATTGCGTCGTCTTTTGTAAATCCACAAACGCATACCTCATAGATAACGTGAACGGAATATTTAATAACACCTTATTGGAGGACTCCAAAAAGTATTGTCACGTTTCGGAAAAAGCTTTTTCTTCTCCGATTCCCAATAAAGACGATAAGGGCGTGAGATGCAGTAGCGTCGCTGGATTTTTGATCTACGACGACAGCGATTTAAAATTTAAATGTCACTGTCTTTATCCGAACTATTTCGGCGGAGCGCGGTGTACGACAAACGTAGCCTGTCGATACGACCCTTTCAAGTTCAGGTATAACCCCGCGTGGAAGAGCCTAAATTATTTAGTGGACGGGGCCAACGACGAGCCCATTTTAACGCATACGGATTTACTGAAAGCCGAGTTCTTTAAAAAACTACAGGAAGAACATTTTGCCAAGTAAAGTCAGCTGAGAACTTTTAAATTTTCTTTTTGTGCCCTGAACCAATGTGGGCTTTGGCACGTGCAACTAACAAGTTCGGTCCAATTGGCTCCGCTTGGGTTGGTTTTGCGTTTCGTTTTAAGTGTTTTACCAGTTTTTACATGTATACCGTTCCGTGGGGATTTTTATGAGCGAGTAGCTTTACGTGATCCCGATTGATAGTAGTATTGTTTTCTAATTGTTTTTGTAATAAATTGTAGAAAAATTACTATAATTCCCTTGAACATTTCTTCTTTGCGATATATTGATATGTTATTTTTGGGTTTTTTTGTTTCTGTTTTTATGTGCTTGCGGATGGTTCGACATTGGCCATGGATTGAAAAAGATATACAATTTCGTTTTTCTATTTTCTTTTTCTCTTTTTTTTCTATAAATTTTAGATTGAACGGTGGGTGTGGATTGTGTGTGGAGTGACAGTTATTGTTAACGCACGTAGAGGTTGGTGTGGACTTGTGGCTGTTTGCGTTGTGTCTATAGGTCTTGGATTCTAGTTGTGCTGCTGTTTTATGAACGTTTGTTATATTTTTTTTAGTTTTTCTTTGGCTTGCGTGTGGTAATGTGCGTGGGGTTTTTTTGTTATCCGGTAGATTGGAGTGACGTGTGTTGGTTGGAGTCGTTTGGGGGTGTGTTGGCGTTTTGTTTGTTCATTTATGGCGAGTGGAGCTGTAGGTGGATGTGGGTGCCGTTTTTTTTTTATGTTGTTTTTTTAACGCTGCTTTTTTTGTTAATATTCTGTATTGTATTGGTCTGTCGTCTTTGGTTGGGCTTTGTATTGCTTATTTTTTTTTGCAGTGGTTGTTATTATTGCATTCGTTTATTTTTTCATTGTTTTTACTTTCCGAGGTGGGGGGCTTTGTGTTGTTGTGTTGTTGCGTTGATGTTGATTCATGTACTTGATTGGCTTGTGTTATTGTGTTCACCTTTTTTTTATGGCTTCACTTGGCTTTTGGGTTTGTGTTATTGTATGGGATTTGTGCTGGCTTTTTCAATTTCTTTTACATTTTATTGTTAGTTTTGTATCGATATTGTAACTTTTTGTAGGTGAGTCGTTGCTAGGCCGCTGCTTATTGTTATTTTGGTACTGGTTTAGTTATAGTTGTTAGTTGGTTGGGTCGTGATTTTGTTTTTTAGTTATTTGTGGTAGTTTTTGACTTTTAGTTCTGTTTCGATGTAAGATGCTGGGTGGTTTGTGTTTTTCTCCGTGGTGTTGTCATTGCTTTGTTGGTCGACTTGGTGGGGTGGGTCAGGTTGCCGTAGTTGGTTCGTCGTTTTGATTTGTGGATTCGTGGGACTGGTATCTTTTTTTAGGTTCCGGGGTTTGGTTCTGCTCTTTGGTTGTTCTGCGCCGTTCCGGGGTGTTTATGTATATTGTCACTTTTACCGTGCGGAGAGGTTGTGAGGAGTTATTGGGGGTGGGGAGCTTTGTTTTGGTGGAGTATAGGGGGGTGAAATGTGGTCCAGGGTGGTCATTGTCGGCATATTGGTGGGTGACGTGTGTGTTTGATGGTTGTTTTGTTGATCGAATGGAATCCATGCTTTTCTGTTTTTATTTTTATGTTATCGGTAATTGTGGTTGCGGTGTAGTCGGCGTGGACGTTCGTGGGAGTGTCGTTGCTTTAGTATGTTGGTGTTGTTGGGGGTTATGGAGTATATCACCAGCGTGCATGGTTGCAGGTCTGGTGATGGAGGAGATGGTTAGCAATGTACCGCCATGGTTGACGAGGTTTTAGAGTCTCGGAGGGTTCGGTGTGTTCGCCCGGGGAGGTATTTTTCGGGTTGGCTGCGGCTTCCTGCTGACGTGTGTAATGAGGCCTCGGGTCGTGACCCGCGGTGTGCCTGTTGGGACTCGGGGGGGCGATTGGCAGTAGTGGCGGTGCTGCTCGGTACCCTCTTCGTTGTGCGCCCCGTTCTCACGGTCTGGGGGGTCTGATGGCGTCTCCCTAGCTCCGGCAGGGGCGAAATGATGTCCCGGCGGCGCCCATTCCCCCCTGCTCGCCTGCAAGTTGAAGGTTTCGGATGTCGCGCGGTCCATGGTGATACGTTCGGGTGGTTTTTCGGCAGTTGGCTTGCGGTCTCCACTGATGGCCGCTTGTCGTATGCGGCCTCCGGACTAGTGCGCGTTGTCTCCACACGTTTCTAGGCAAGATGTCATTCGTTCTCTTTGAGTTTACTTTTAATTCGCCATTACTCTGTTTTTTCGAGGGGTTCCCGTCTCGGGTTTGCATTTGGGGGGCGGATTGTTTTTTTTGGTAATTCGGAATATCCGTGGCGGCGTTGGGTTCATGTTTTTTTGTTTTTTTTGTACATCATTATTCGTAGGTACTAAGAATAGTTGATCAACGGTGTGGTTTTTTTTTTGTCAGTGTTTTAACGGTTGACTCAGTTTTTTTGACGGTACGCTCTTTGTTTTTCATTGTGTTGCTGCAGCTTCCCGATTTCTTGCTTTGTTCTGTCTTGCGGTCCTGATGGTCTATGCTGCCGGCGTTCGTACATGCATGCACCTGGTTTATTTTGCATCTTACCTTCTTCGTGGCCTCGATTACTTGCTTATTCTTAAATCTTGGTTTTTCCCGGGGGTGCTCTTGGATTCACCGTAGTTGTTTATATTCTTGCCCGTTTCGCCATCTTGCAAGTTTCGTTTCTGGTTTGGACGGGTATCTCCCCGTTGTATTTTTTTGGAGCTTCTTATATTTCTTTTCTTTTTTCTTTTTTTCATCTTTTTCTTTTTTTTTTTTTTTTTTCTTTTTTTTCTTTTTTTTATGTGGAATTTCGGACTTATGCTTGGTTTTTCCCTTTTCTTTTTCTTTCATGACATCTTGTTCCTTATGTGCTTTCTCAGTGTGACCGCGGCTGGAATTCCGTTAATGTACTCTGCCCAGATGGTGCGGAGTCCTTATGCATCATGAGTGGTTTTACTTCCTTTCATTCATTGGATTTGCTGTCGTTCTCCATACTCCCTGTGCTTTTTGCTTCGTTTTTTTTCCTTCTGTCGAGCTATGCGTCATTGCCCCTTCTACTGTTGTTGCCCATTTACCACCCTTCTCCTTATTTTCCTCTTCCACTGTTCCGTCCACACGTTTTTTCCGCTCTCTCCCTTTTCTTCATGTACCTTCACCCTTGTTCCCTTTCTTTGTCCTCCTGGTTTTACACGCGCAGGACCCGGGCATTAATCGCCTTTGTCCTTTTCCGCCTGGTCCCCTGATCCCCCGCATCCACTCTGTTCCCATTTACACTTTGGTGGTTCATGGTGCTGCCTGTGGTGGGGTGGTGGTCTTATCACTGTTCCTTACTCCTCCCTCCTCCCCGGTGGTTTCCCACTCTGCGGCCGTGGCTCCCTGTTCCAATGCGCGTCGGAGCGCCTCCTCTTGCCGTTCTATCCTTCCGCCGAGTCCGGTGTTCGGGGCTCTAGGTGCTGGCGGTTTGGCGTGGTGTTGCTGTACTGGGGGGCGGTGGGTGGTCGGGCCGGCGCGTTGTCTGGAGCGCCGCGCCCAGGGGCTCGAGGGGGCGACGGGGGGGCGCCGGGGCGGTGAGGCGGGTGAGGGGCGTTTGTGGAGGTTCGGTGTGTTGGCGTGGCTATTTTTTCTTGCTCTCTTTTTTTTTCTTTTTTTTTTTTTTTTTTTTTTTTTTTTTTACACCCTTCCGCCTTGCTACCCCCTCTGCCTTTTGATCCTGATCGCAGTCCCCCGCTTTCCACGGACATTCCACCCTAGCTACTCCACCCCACTGCGAAATTGCATACAGCTGCTGCTCCGCCGTTCCCCTTGTGAGCCTTCCTCCGGGCCGATTTCCCCCTTGCCATTCCCGTTTCGTCATTTCTTTTCTGGCGTATTTTCTTTCGGCTCGGCCCGCATTGCTTTATATTGCTTTTCCCCCTTGACTCTGACCATTCATCATTTCACTCTACCCCCCCTTACAGTTCCCTCTCTCTCCCTCCTTATCCTTTCGCCCTCCCCCCCTCCATCCTATTAGATCCCTCCCGCTTGCAGTGTCTCTTACCTGCTCTGCCTCCCTGTTCAGCTGCTTCCTTTTTCGCTGCGGCCTCCCCTCGTCTCCCGTCCGGCTTCCACCTCTTACGCTGAATTCCCCGATTGCCCTATACATCGGTCCCTGATTCCCGCCTTGGTCCTGCCCTCTCCTGTCCCGCCCAATCGCTGTCGTCACCAATTTCATTCTTCATTCCGCGCCTGCTTGGTGCCACTCAGTTCTCCCTTGCTCTCCCTGTTCCCTCCCTTTTTGGGTATTGCCCCCTTCTCCTGCTTATTTTGTGCTCCCTCTTAGACTGACTGCCGCATTTCATCTCCTCTTTTTTTGCCTGATTCCTCCGTTTCCATTGGTCCTGTTGCATCCTACGCCCTTCCTGCCGCGATCTCGATCTAGGTGCCTCCCATGGGTGCCCCATTTTCTCGCCCTGCCGCTCGGCTCCTTTTTCCCCTCGTCTGTGTCCATCTCTCTCCCCGCCCCTTTTTTCCAGTCTCTTCCCCGCCCTTTGCTTCGCACCCCGCTCTCACCTCCTCCTCACGCCATTCGCCGCGCCCCACTTTTTCGTATCCTCGTTTGCGCCTCCCGCCTTCTCTCGACGTTCTTTGCAGTCGATCGGCTCCTCCTTGCTGTCCCTTCCCCCCCATTGTTACTTGCCCCGGTTTGCGGCTCTGCCTTTTTTTGTTTCCCTTCTCCTCGCCCGTGGACCATTGGCGGATCTTGGTGGTTGCCTGCCGGGGATGGCTGGTACTGCTTTCTCTGGGTGAATCGGGGTGGCAGGTCGGTATTTCTCTCTTCTCTTCTTATTTTCTTTTTTATTTCTTTCTCTCTTTCTCTCTTCTTATCTTTCTCTCTCTCTCTTCTCTTGTCTTTCTCATCCTCTTGCAGCTGTTTTTTTCTTTTGCCATTATCAACGATTCGTCTCTAACTTCTGCTTTCTTCTTCTTTTTCCTTACTCTCCGCCTCTTGGTCTCTCCCCGCACTGGCTGCTTTCTCTCTCGACCTCTTCCCTTCTTCTCGTTACTCTCCATCTTTCCTTCCTGCTCCTTCCTCGCCTTCCCGCGCCCTTCCCTCCGCGCTCGCACTCTTGCTTGACTCCTTACTCACTTTTCCCCTTCCTTCTCTCCCCTCTGTTTTCGACTCTCAATTCTATGCCTGCTCATGCCACTGGCGTCTACCTTCCTCTCCCTCCTTTTCCCTATCTTTCCCCCTCGTTGCTCCCCTTATGTATTTTGGCCCCTCCGCTGGGTCTCCCGCTCCCTCTTGCCTCCCTTCCCTGCATTCGTGCTTCCTCCCTTCCGCGGTGATCCCTCACTCCCTTGGCGCCAGATCGCTCTCGCCTCTTCCGCATTGGCTTTATCCCCCTACTGGGCGATTCCCTCTCTACCTCCCCGCTCTTTCTTCCTTTCTTGCTTTCTTTCTTTAGTTGCTAACCCAGGATACCCTTCTCGCTTCTCTCGCTTGTCGGGTTCAGGTTCCCCTATTCCTGGTTCCCTTCCGTCATTCGCTGCCTCCGCTTCGCCTGTCCCTTTTATTCCCCTCTCCTTAGCACTTTGCACCTGTCTCATTTTTCACCGTTTGTCGGTTTTCTTTCTTTCTCCCTTCCGGTCGGGGCTTTTTCTTTTGTTTCCGCTTTTTCCGCCTTTCCCCCTTTTCGCGCCTCGTCTTCTTTTCCCGTGTTGCCGCTCCGCATATTTCTTTCTTGATTGGTTTCCACTTCCACTGCTTGGCTCTACCTCCTCCCCTTCTGCGCGTCTCTTTTCCTAACCTGACAACTTCTTCTTCCCCCATTATTACGGAATTCTCTCTGCCCTGCGTTTTCTCGGCCCCTATTCTCCGCCTTTCCTTGGCTTTTTCCCTTCCCGTGCTTCGGTTGGCGGTGTGCTCTTCTCCCCTTTGGCTTTGCCTTGCTTGCCGCTTGTTTGTTTCCCGTGTCATGTTCTTTGTTTTCTTCCAACTCCAGTTAGCCTTATACTCGTGCACCCACTCATTTGGGTCGATTCTTCTTCCTGGCGCTGGTGGGGACTCCATTTCTGCGTTCCTTTGTCCCTTTCTTCCCTGCCACAGCCTTCTCCTTCCCCGCTCTTCTACTTACACTTCCATTTTCTTCTCCAATAGGTAATGGATTACAACATATCATACCATCTAAACAACACAATACTCCTGCATCCCATTCTTCCCCTCTCCCCTTTTCTGCGCAGCGTGTACAGCGGTAATTCGGCTGGCGAGATCGTCCCTCTGCTCTACCTTCGATTCCCTCCATGTTACTCCCCCTTTCCCCGTGTCCTCATTCCGCCCCACGTCCTTCTTTTTCCACCGGGACGGCGCGGAGAGCTGACGGAGTGGCCCTCTTGTGTCTGGATTTGCCTTGTTGTCATGGGGGCGTGCTTTGTTAGTTTGCATTCTCTTATCATTGCCATGCGGTTTTGGGTGCGTGACGTGCTCTGTCGGGGGTTGATTTGCTTTGGACGGTTTTTATTCGGGGCGTTTTTTGGGGCGGGGGTGTCGTCATTTGTTTCTTTGGGCGTTTTGTCGGTCTGTTTTGGTTGATGTGTATGGCTCTGTGTTTGTTCTTGGGAGGGGCGGCGGCATTTTTGTACGTGTTGTACTGTTGGCTGGTGCGCGGGGGGGATTTCGTCTGCGGGGGTTGGGCGCATTTGGTGCGGGTGGGCGGTTTTCCGGTTTTTGCTACTTTGCGTCCTTTCCGTGTGTGGCGCTGGGGCGCTTGCGTTTCGCTGTACATGTTGGATTGGGTTTGGGGGGGGTTTTTTGTCTGTGATGACTTTGCCTGTACTTTTGCGCGCTTTGATCTTTTGTGTTTGCTTTTGCGCGTGTGGCCTGTGGTGCGGCATCGTTCTGTCTTGTCCCGGACGTTGTTTTGTGTGGTGCTGTGTGTTTCTGGGTTTTTTTGCTGCGTTGTGTTGCGACCGGTTCAGCGGGTGTTTTAGTTTTCGTTGGGTTGCGCGTTTTTGTCGTTTTGGGGGCCGTCTGTTGTTCTGGTCAGTTACATTTTTTGGGTTTTTGTTTTATGGCCGAGGTGTTTGTTTAGGGTGCTCTGGATGGCGGGCGGCATTGGTTGAGGTCGTGTTCACGTGTGAATGGCGCTTTAGGGGGCTCAGTCCTTCTGTTGAGCTTCCTTTCTCTAGCTGTCACTATTCTTTGGTCTTGTGTGGATCTGTTTCCTTGGGTGTTGGGCCTCATGCTGTTCTGGTCAGTCTCAGTGTTGGTGGGTTGGGGTGGTACTTGTGTGACCCGTGACCCACTGGAGAGCGATGGGCTGTGGTGCGCTTTTGTCACTTTGACTCGACTGGGCGCGGGTTGTTTTTTGTCTGCAGCTTCGGCCCCGGGTTGGTGCGGCATTGGCGAAGTTTTTGTCTTATTTTCGGGGCGTGGCGATTTTTGCTGATGTGTGTGGGGGTGTGCAATGTTTGTTATGTTATTGGGTGCGTATTGCTCTGTGGGCGGGGAATTGTTGCGCCTTCTTGCTGTGTTTGTGTGCGGGCGTGCGGCTGTGTTGTTTTGCCTCGTGTTGGACCATTGGGACGAGTCATGGGGTGGGCGCTTTTGTTTCGTATTCAGTTTTCCAGTATTTAATCTGGAAAGCCACGGCGAATTGGGTGGTCGGCGGAGGGGGTGGGTTTTTCATGGTTGAGTTTTGCTTCATGACTGCTTGTTCCGCTTGGGGGTCTGTCGTTAATTTGCGATTTTGTTGCGCCTTTTTGTGCTTCGGTGGATTGTTTTTTCGGTTTTTTGTGTCGGTTGGCTTTGGTTGCTGTTGCTGTTGCCTCTGACATGATGTCTTTTATTTAATTTTATTTTTCTGGGGTGGGGAGGTGTGGGTTTTGTGGTTTTGGGTCGTTTTTTTTCAGTTTTCTATGGGGTGCGTTGGTTTCGAGAGTGTTCGCTACTGTTTAGCCGACTGTTGCTTGTTGTTTTGGGGACGGTACTGGCGTTCTTGGGGTGATGGGTTGTGGGGGTGTTTTGAGCACAGCTGTTCGTTTTTTGTGCTTGCGGTTTTTTCTTCTCTCTGGTGCTTGTTGTCGTTCTCTTTGGCATTCTTGGTAGTGTTGGTGTTATGCGGTTGGCGCTTTGTGTGTCGGTTTGTAATTTGGTTAGATGTTGTGGGTGTCAATGGTTGTTTGAGGGCTTTTTGTTTTCCTGGTTTTGGCTGATTCGGGTTGAGTTTGAGGGGTTGTTGCTTTTCTGTGGTTGGTATATGGAGGTTGATGCTTTTTATGTTGTATATATTAAGTGCTGCTGGCGTGTGTAAGGCTGTACAGTAATGGAGCTTGGCTTGGGTATTGGGTTAGCTCTGGTTGTATGGGAGTTTGCTTTTTTGTGTTGTGTAAAGATGTGGTTAGTTTTTTTTTTGGGGGGGATGTGGCTGGGGGGCGTTTCGCGACTCCGCTGGCAGGTGGTCGATTGTCGTAGTCTCAGGTGGCAGGTTAGTCGTGGTGCACGCGGGGCCGACTGTACCTCTGGGACGTACGGGCTTGGTTTATTGGGAGGGTTCTTTTTCTTTTGCTTTCTTCTTCTCTCTCTCTTCTTTTCTTTTTATTATATCTCTCTTTTATATCTTTCTCTCTTTCTCTTTATTCTTCTTCTGTCCCCTTGGCGGTCTCTTGCGTCTCGTGCCTGCTCCGGTTTTCCAGATCTCGGGTGTTTTTGTTCCCGTTGTTTAAATGTGCGCCTTTTTTTCACCCGGCGAGCACAGTGGTTTCTTGCTGGTTGCCGTTTTTGCCGATGTTTGTTGGTGGTTTGGTTCAGGTTGCTTGTGTTTGTATATGTTTCGGGTGCGGCGCTTTCGTTTGCCCGTTGGTTGCTGGTTTTGTCGTGCGTTGCTTAGGGTGCTCTTTTGGTGCGTGTTTGGCTTCCCCTGTGTTGTTGGTGGTTGCGTTTCCGTGGTTTTTGTCGTTGTGTGGAATTTGTTTGCTGTCTGCTGTGTTGTTTTGGGTGGTGGGGCCTTTTGTTATCACGATTTTCTTGTTCGGGGGTGCGCAGGCAGTTTTTTGCGTCTGTGGTGGTGGGTTCGTTATGCGATGTGTGGCCTGGTGTGGACGTGATTTGGTTTGGCCCGCTTGTGCCCTTCTGTCGGTGTGTGTCTATGGTAATTTTTGGTTGGTGCCGATGTTGTTGCTGTGCCGTTTGACTTTTCGCGCCTTTGTTTTCGTCTTTGCCGTTTTCTGTTCTTTCCGTACCGTCGTGGGTCCGATGGGACTTCGTGCGTCGCGAAACGAATGTTTTCTATGTGGTGGCTGTTTGTTAATTGTTTCTGCAGTTGTCGAGATGGTTTTCCTGTTTGTTTTTGGTTCGGCTGATCCTGTTTCTCATGTTTTTTGTGAGGTGCGTGTGTGTAGTGTTATCCCGATTTTTGCGTTTGTTCAGGGTCTGTGTTTGTTTGGTAGCCTTGGTAGTGTGTGGCACGTTCAGTGGTGTCCTTCATGTATTGCCGTTTGTTTGTGGGGGCCCTTCTCTTTTCTTGTTAAGGCTGTTTGGAGTTGTTGCTTTGCTTCCATTATGGCGTGCTCGGTAAAGATGTGTCGTGCTCTGGTGCTCAGTCTTGTCTGTTGTTTGCTTGTGCACTTGTTTGTGGTAAAGATGGATGCTTGCTAGTGTGGGTGGCTCGTATTGGCTTTGGGGTTTGTTGTTGCTGTATCTGTTCTGGCTTTGTATTGTTTGTTTTGGTTTTTGTGTGTGTGAATCTGTCCAAGCTTCCTTTCTTTAGGTTTCTTGGGATTGCTTGCTCTTTGTGATTCAGTTGTGTTGGATGTATGCTGCTTTTTGATGTTGCTTGTGCCTTCTTGTTTTTCTTAGTTTGGTTTTGCGTTTGGTTGCCTGTGGATTTGTCTCTGTTGTGGTGTGGGTTGCGTTGAAGATGCTTTTGTTTGGCCGTGTGTTGGCCTTTGTGTGTGGTTGCTGTGTGCAGTTATTTGTTTAGTCTGTTTTTTTCCTCGTGTTGTGTGGTTGTTATAGAGCTGGGCTCTGCGCAGGTCGCGGGTCTTTCTCGTTTTTCCTTTGGTTCTCTCTGATCTGCTTTTTTAGCTGGGCTTGCGTTTTGGCCCTCTTAGGGTTTTTCTCATTGTGCTCTTGTGTTCACCGCTGTAATAAATGGTAACGTTAACATATTGTTAGGCATTTGTAAGTAGTTTTTACCCCTGTTTTAATGTTTGGTTATTGTGTTCACGGAATTACACCTTGTTGGTTGGTTGAACGTTTTATTTTGTTTGATGTTTTTTGCTGCTTTTTCTGCTTGCGCTTTGTGGTTTTTGCCTTGCTTTGGCCGTGAGTTGCACGTCTTTGCTGTGTTTCTTGGTTTGTGGGGTTTTGGTGTTGGATTTTTCTGGATTGTGAGTGTGTGTTTTTGTTGGTTGAAATTTTTTCGTGTCTTTATTGTATTCCCTTTGGTGCTTTCGTGTGTGGCTGTTTTGATGGCGTGCGTTGTTTGGCCATGTGTGTTTGTTCGGTTTGACTTTGGGTGTTTAAGTGGGTTTCTGTGTTGTTGTTTGGATTGATGGTTTTGTTTTTGTCATGAGGATTGCATGGATGGAAGTGTTTTATTTCAGGTGTTAAGGTAGGGTTGTATTGTTTCTGTATTTTGGGGTGCTTTGTTTTCTCTTACTTTCGGATTGTTTTCCATTTTTTTGTCTGCTTTATTGCGGGTTGATTTGTTCGTGAATTTAGCGATGTTTGTGTTGTTTTTTTAATATGGTGTTGGCTGTGTCCGTTGCCTTTTTGTAAGTTGTGTTAATGTTTTTCGGTGGGTGGTCTTTTTGCTGCTGGTAAGGTGGTGGCGTTTTGAGTTTGTTTGTTGTTTGCCCGTGGCGTTTTGTGTGTCATTTGGTGATGGTTTGTTGGTGATGTGCGTTGTTGGTTTGCGGTGGGTTTCTCAGTTGGTGTTTGTGTTGTTTCAGTGTTGCAGTTTTCCGCTTTGGTATGAACTGTGGGTTCTTCTTTGTTGTTTTGAGTTTCCCCTGTAGGGTGGTGAGCTTTCACGGTCTCAGGCTGTGGGGCATTTCGGAGACGGTTTTGGTTTGTCTTTTCTGCGGCATTGTGTGGGCCTGTAGCGGTTTTTTCAGCTTGTGTGGTTTTTGTTTATTTTATTATGCCACCCTGTTTTTGTGGTGTTCTGTTCCTGCGTTCTCGTTTGTACAGGTGGTGTTTGTGTTAGGTAGCGCGTTTGTGTTATGTTCGTCGAGTTGGTTTTTGGGGGTTTGGGTGTGAAGCTGGCCTAGCTGGCATTTTGTTCTGGCTTTTTATTGCACGGTGGTCTTGTCTCTGGTTCTGTGTTGTTTGTGTTGTTTTACGCCCGACGGATTCTTTTTTATGGTTTTATTGTATAGTCCGTTTGTGTTGCAATTGTAATCGTTTCTTGTGGGTTTTGTTGTGTGCTGTGTTAGTTGTGGCGGCTGGTTTGTGGCTTGGAATCAGACTGGCGCTACTTGGGGCTTGAGGGGGTAGCTGTGTGGCACTTGACCCGGTGTGCTCCATTGTTTTGCCTTCTTTCAGTTTACTGCGTTATTTCCTCTTGTTGATCTTGCCTCGTAATTCCTGTCGGGTTTTTTTGTGTTGTTTTTCTTGTACAGGACTGCGTCATCCGTGGGCACGTATGCTTGCTAGTACCCGAGGACAATAGTTGTTGCAGCAGTTGGACCGTGGGCTGGTCTTAGGATTTGTTCGTCGGACGGCGAGGGCTGGTATTTTCTATTCTTTTCTTATTACTTTATTCTTCTATATATCTTTATCTTATCTCACTTCTCTATATTCTTTATTATCTTTTTCATTTCTTTTTCTCCAATTTTTATCCTGCCGCTTTTTCCCCCGGATTTAACACTCTTTTTTGCCTATATTTTTGGATGTTCTATATCTGTTTCCTAGTATTTGCTGGAACTAGAGTTCCTGTTTTTTTTCTCGATTTGTTCTGTATATTTGAATTGGAACTTGAGTACTCACTTGTGTCGCCTTGGTATTTAATGAAACCCATTCTTTCAGATTTGTATATGTGCTTCTTGGATCTCCTAATTCGGATTATTCGTTTATTCACTCTACCATGACTTTGCGATGCCTTGATCCTTTTTCCGATTTTGTCTGTTACCCTCTGAACTGCCACATTGTAAATCACTATGTTTCCTCAATCTTTTTCTAACCATCGATTATTTCGACAAAGAAAATTATCTTTCTCTGTTTTGAATAAGGACAGAAAAAAGTTTAAGTGAATCACTGTGCCAGTATGTTAAAATATGACATTATTATTAAGCGTAAGTTTTTCATTTATTAATAGGAAATAACTTTAGTCTTTATTTCAATTTATAGAAAACTAGATTTTTAGATTTATTTTTATATTTTGGCCGGTGTTATTTTTTCTTTCTTCCTTTTATTCAGGTTGATGAGTTGTTTGGATACCAATGAAAGGACATACTATTTTGGCAATGTTTTTTATTACCTGGAGGCTCCTGTTCAATTCTTCATTTCCTTTAGGTGTTTATTGCTTTACTGTGATTATAATTTGATTGAGTGCTGGTTGAAATTTATGAAGTTTGATTAGTGTTTTGGATGCCATTCCTGGAGTTTTTGCGGAGTGTGTTTGAGCTTGTCATATGTTAATTTTATTCCTAATCGTATAGCATTCATTTCAGTGTTGGAAGCGGGCATAATGTCACGTGTCGAAGAGATAGCTTCTGATCTTCTGTATATCGACTATAGCCTGTTGTATCTATCGATTTGAAACTTTAACTCTTTCTTTGATCATCTGGATGCCTCATTTCTTTTTGGATACAGTAGGTTTGGTGTCGATGTTTGGTGATATACTTTTTGATTTTTATTTTTTTGCTAGGGATATGGGGAGATTGTGTGGTGGGCTTGACTATTAGCTTTTGACGAGCATGGAGCCCATCTTAGCTCTTTATGTTTTCTTTTGTTTACTATGTCTGGATGGCACCATATTCGTTCACTTTATTCTATGCTCCAGTACTAGTTCATTAGTGTGGAAGGCGCCCGTATGTAAGTGTCAGAAAGATGTCATGATCTTTAATATGATCTATAGCTGCTTGTTTCTTTGAACCTTTATCATTCTTTGATCATCTTGATTCATTCTCTTGTTTCGATAAGTAGGCTTTCAATGCTGTGTTATGGTGATATCTTTTTTGTTTATTTTTTCGTTGGGATATGGGAGACTTATGGTGTGCCGCTTGATATAGGATTGAGGGTGGAGTGACTATTTCATCTGGTTTTCTTTTGGTTTCTTATGTTTAGTTTTTCAAATCTCAAATTGGGGAAACAAATAATAATTGACAGGAGAGACAGTAGAGATAATGGGTATCGAGAAGTAATTCTCTAGGCAAAATTCACGAAAAAAACGTACTAGGGTTGTATATTTTTGCTGAGTCCAATTGACATGGTACATTTTGCGAGCCTGTGTGATTCCCTTCAGAATATTATATGGTTCTCTCATTTTCTGTGTTTTTGCTCCCATTTAAATTTCTCTTAAGGCTCTTCTGTGATCTTGAGAATTTACGTTGATGAATGAATTTTTATGTTTTTTAAACTTCACTATGACGTTTGCTGCATAGAAAGACCTGGTTTCTAAGTGATCAGACTGTAGAGGGCTTGCTGATCGTTTTTAGTGTGTAGTACCCCCAAAGCATAAGTTACAAATCTATTATACTGTTACTATTACTTTTGACTATGCTTTCTATTTTTTTCTTAACCTCTATTGGGGTTTTTGTTTTTTGTAGATAATTTTTCAAGTTTAATTGATTTGTCAATTTGAATTTTTGAAAAAGTTTTTGGTTTTTCAATTTATTCCAGTGTTGTTATGATGTTTGAATTTATAGAATTTATTTTTAAGTAAAACTTTATGTATTTTATTATCCTGATCTAAATATTACTTAATTAAATTATTTTATTTTTTCGTTTACCATTTTTTTTAATAAAGTTTGACTTTAAATCTTAATTCATTTACAAATTTTAATGTCTAATAATGCAGTTTGGAGTTTTGTTTGCATTATAAAGACTCCCATAAAAATTTTACAATGATGCATTAGCATAGGCTACATCTTTATGTGGCAATGAATTATTGTGTTCATTTAAAAGTGAACTAAAAGGACGGATTTTCAAGAATAATTACCTTTAGCTACAACTATAGACCAAGCTAGTGTAGTAGTATAGTATTAAATATTTTTAACGCAATAATAAATGTTTATTATTTAGAGTTTCTTAGTTATAATCATCTTGGAGTAGTCTGGTGGGCAGTAGTTGGTATCATGTTTTGGTTGATTTGGTTTTGCCTTTAACAAATTATTTTTAATTGTCTTTTGCAGTTATTGCTCATTGAATAAAGTGTTTTTTTTATTTATTATATGTTATTTATTGCTTTTAATTAAGAATAAAATTTGTAAATAAATACTATTAGAATTTTAATTTAGTATTATATTTTCTAATTTTCGTATTTTTAAAGGGTTTTATTATTTTGACAATAAGTACCAGGTTTGGTGAAACCGAAGGAATGTATAGATGATTAAATAGCTGTTTAAGTGGTGGATGGCGGTAAACAGTTAGGTTTAATGTGTAGGGAGTATAATTTGTATGTTGTTTGGGATAGAAGGATCCAGCTATCTATTGCTCTTTTATAAATAAACAAAATTCTTTTACTTTTTTTTAGTTTCTGGCTTTTTTCCAATGGAGGATCGAATGTGGGCTCTGAAGGCAACCTCTGTTGGATAAGACCAAACCAATCCACAATAATTTTTTTTATATCTATCTCTCATCTGTTGAAGCTAACTTTAAAATTACATCAAGATCAGATTATGGGGAAAATCCATTTACAACGTGCTATTGGTATGTGATTATAGGCGACAGGTTCTATCTTATATTTTTCCGATTTTACCTAGTCTGTTTATCTAAGTCTCTTAATATTCGAGTTTAATTCACATTTATTAAGTTATTTGAAACGAAACTTTAACCAATAATCTTCTACGATTAATCATAATTTTATTTTATTCGTTGCTGTTTTGCGTGCTTGTTATGCGGGAGGAAGGTGAATGATTGGAGAGTTGGTTTTTAATTATTAGGTATATGTGGGGTTAGTAAGGAGAAGAAAGTGGTGGAGTGTAAGCCTATGGCATTATGGGTGTTATTGTATTTTTCTTTTTTTCAATAATTTTTTTTGGTTAATTTCAAGTGACAGAAAAATTTGAAAAAGTATGAACAAAACTGGAAAATTCTATACATTGTTTAATGAATGTATTATGCTTGGATAATTAGTAAATATTTTTCCAGTAGTTTCTCCATTATTATTTGAATAGTTTATGATTAAGTATAACGTATGTTGGATATACAATTAATAGAATATCAAACAGATAATATCAATATAGTTTCTCACTCATTACAAGGTTTAAATTTTTAAACATAAATTCCCAAATACTATTAATGAGGGTTTTGTGTTATATTTCTATAAATTCCTTTTCTTTTGAAGTGGTTATAGTATGTTAATTCTTATTCCTATTGTTATTAGGGATGGGCCGGATATCCGACTATGGTATCGGCTATGCAGTTTTTGATATGGTTCGGGGATATATTGTATCCGGAGGATACGGATAATTACTTCCCTAGTGGGTTCTTCCGGGAATATTCAATATTGAAATTTATATATATGATATATATATATTATATATATAATATATATATATATATATAATATATATTTATTATATATTATATATATAATAATATTATATATATATTATATATATATAATAGTATATATTATTGTTTTTGATTTTTGAGTATGCTACATGTTATATTATTTTTTCATCATTTATGTTGATGTACAATACATTTTATCTGAATACAGGGTGATTTATAATTATGGTAAAAATATGGTATTTAAATTTTAATATATATTATAATATTCATATATGGTAAAATATGATATTTATGGATTAAGATTAGAACCATGTTAATGCAATTTACAAAATTTTCTCAGTTTAGTATTGGTATTATAATATAATTAACTGTTATTACATTGAACTCTAGCTTATATTTTTAAGTTATATAGATTCAGATTTTATAATAATAAAAAACGATTTTTCTATGTTTATCGCGCTCAGTATAAATATAAATTAGAGCAATGTCAGGGGCACAAAATTTGATAAATGCAATGTTGGAAATATATAGTTATTAAAAAGTGTGTACGAATAATGGTCAATTGATTATAATTTATAGGCCATCGAGATAATTTTGATACTGAGCATAGTCCGTTATAGTAACTATATATTTTAATATTGATAAATTTTTTGCAAAATATAAGAATGTTTTTAAAAATCTTTTTGAGAGCAAAAAAAAAAAAAAGATTTTTTCGGTGGTATGCTATAATGTACTATATAAAAAGATGGGAACGTGTAAAAGTTTGGTGGACTATAAATTTGGCATTCCGACAATCTAATTTTTTGGTAGTCTCCTATGGGAATGATATTAGTGTTCCGTAACTGTATTCCAATTTTTCCAATTTATCGCAATTGATTCCCCTAATTGATTTTGGTATTCCCGACTTGGAATTAGGATTATTGGGAACGTCCTCTGAGATATATATTAATTAATTAATATTTATTATTAGTATAATATATATTTATATCTATATAATATTATTTATATATATAATATATAATAATAGGCCTAGAAAAAAAAAAAAAATTTAGAATGTTCAGGGGGGTTTTTGTTAAAAAAATAATGATTGTAGTAAACTGTAGCTATAAACACCAAAAATGGAAGAAAATGAAGATAAAATAGATGTAATAAAAAGTAATAATATTAATGAAGAAAAATAAATATAAGTGATAAAAAAAAGTATAATAATAATATTTTCGTTCTTTCTGACTCTTCCCCAAAGTATGAGTTAAATATTTTTTATAATGTTAGGGACATAGCCGCAACAAGGCGGGATACAAAACACAACCCCACACCACCGCAAAAACACAAACAACAAACAACACAACAACCCCACACACACAATATTAATGTAGGAATAAAATAATTAGCTAGAGAAATTATTTTTTTTGATGACTTGATGATACTAACCTAACTATATTTATTTTAATTTTTAATTTTTTAATTTAACTTATTTTTTTTTACATTTTATTTTGCATTATTTTTTAGTTTTCTAAATTATTGAAAATATAGAAAAGTTTATTTTTATGGGTTTATGTTAATAAGTTTTTGAAAGTAGTTATAAATTTTTTGAGTTATATTATTAAAATTAATAATTAATTTTTTTTTAGTTTTGCATTTCATTCCGCTAATTCAAAATATATTAGTTTTATGTAGCTATCGTAGTTTTTAATATCCCTCAATTGAAGATGGTATATATATATATATATATATTATATTATAATTAATATATTATAATATTTTATATTATATTTTTCGTAATAGCGTCGGGGCGGGGGTGAGTTGGCATTTAGGTATAATTCGTTCCACTTTCCTATATTTTTTGGATTTTTTTTCTGAAAATAGGCTATTAGAAACATTAAGAAAAAAATAATTGTAATTCATAATCATAGTTTTATTAAGTTTAATAGATATTTAGACCTCAGTTGAAAATGTGAATATCAAGTCAATTGGCATTTTTAAATTCCTCCTTTTACTTATTTTTCCCCTCAAATTTTATTTTTATTTTCTTATATAGATTGTTTAATTATTAAAATTAGTAATAAGTATAAAATTTTATATGATAATAAAATAAGAATAAGAATGTGGTGGCCCAATTCACCCAACTGGGAAAAATTTTGCATTTTTGAATTCATTTTTATATAATTTATTTTTTATTTATTTTTATTATATAATACTGTTTTTATATTTTAATTAGCTATACGTAATAAAATGTTATAATATATAGGTAATAAATAAGAATAAATGGTGGCCAATTATAGGCTACATTTTTATTGAGGGGATGAATGGGAAAGTTTAGCCCCAGCGAATTTTAACTATGACTGTTTGGAAAATTTTAACTTTGCCAAAAACTTAGCATACTCAATGTATATGAAAAATATAATATAATTTGTCATAATTTTATTTACAAGTTAAAAAACTTTTTAGACAATTTATTTATGTGAATTCTATTAGGACTTTTTATACAGTTTTACCAAATTTCTTAATTTGAAATTTTTCAGTAGATATTGTTGACATTATCATCTGAGCAAAATAATTTTTTTTTTATTTGTACCCGCCGAGCCCTATGATAAGAGACGGGTATGGCTAATTCACTTCGATATGGCGATATATGGTTACCTTAAGGGTATCCGGCTATCGGTATTCATTCGGCATTAATTGTGTTTATTCCTTTCTACAGTGATAATTTCAATTAAATTTAAAATCTTATTTTTCATAGCTATATTTGAATTCATAAACTATTTAGTTTTTATAAGTACTATAACATATTTAAGAATATTATAACATTAGGTGTTAGGTCATGCGCTTAATCTGCAATTAGAAAAAACTACTGTAGTATCATGAAAATTTCTAAAAATATAATAAAATAATTTATTGAGGGGTTAGCGTTGACAAGACACTTGTTTAATTGATGTGGCAAGGATTGTTCTTATTTCCTTCGCATCGTGTAAGAATAATTTTGCTTAAATAGCGCTATTTTTCAATTCTAAATATGTTGTTTCATACTCCATTATGTTTTGAAAATCCCCTTTCTTTAATATGGCTTCATTCCATGTAACAGGTTTGTTAGTTTTTTAATAATTTTCCTAAGAAAAATTTTTATATTTAGGTTTTATGGATGTGTATGGTACTTTTTAAATTTTTTTACAGATTTTAAATTTTGTTGGGGGAGAACAAGGGATGCATAATAAGGGGATGGCAAATGATTGGGCTTATTAGGGTCTCGATGATATTCTTCTTTTCTTCTCAATAGGGAATTCTTTTGAATGATGTGTTTAAAAGAGGGAAAAGTGTGTAGTATATGCAAGAGTGTGTGTGTGTTTCTATCTACAATCTTAAGTCATTTCTACCAATTGAAATAATTTAAATGTTAAATGTATTATTGTTTTTTGAGGGTGGGGTGAAACAATTTATCCTACAATTTTTTATTGTTTAAATTAACTATGTTGGGTGGGGGGATTTTCAGTATATTTAACTATTATATTCCGTTTATTTTTAGCATGTAAATATTGTAAGTTATTAGTTGTTTTAGAGTAGAAAGAATAGTTTGGGAAAGTGTTTATATTAAGGTGTATTCATCCTGCGGGAATTAAGACCACAACGCTAAGATGGGTGAAACCATCTTTATGTGATGGATTTACATAATTCTGGGAAATTCTGGAATTCTTAATGTACTGATGATTTAGCCTTATAGGTAGAGTATTTCTCATAGATAGGATGGGGTAGATCTATATCGTATGAGTAATTAGTTATTGTAATTGTTGCTAAATTTTATGTAGTGGATTATGAGCCTCAACATCTTTGATTTCAATAATTTCAATGCTATTTGTTTTAATTCAAAACTTCTTCAAAAACTGGGATTTTGTTCATTTTGGTTGGAGAATCTCAAGATGCTTACCATTATGTAAGTTTTTGTTTTTGGATTGTCTTGACCTTTTGTTTAGGAATGTATATTGAGCCCTCTGGGACGTCATCATTTCCTGGGTTCTCAATAAGAAATGAGTCATGATATTTTGGCAGTTTGGAGGAATCATCATTGTTATTTTGGCTGATATGAACTGATGGATCATCAAAATTTTCAGAAAGTGTAGTAAGATATCTAAGGGGATTTGATGTTGAATATGGTGAATGTTGGAGGGTGTTTTTAATTTTTGTATAGGTGATGATAGGAAGAACTAGAGAAATAGAGAGGAAGATAAACTACCGAAATTAGTTATCACTAATTAATATTTTAATAGCAAGCCTCTATTGCGTATTTTTTAACCAAAAATTTTTATTGTCTTTAATAAATTTTTAATTTTTAACTTGGTTTTATTAATTGTGGTACTGTTTTGGGTTGCAGGTGGAAGAGGATTGCATCTAAAAAATTAATTCATCCATTCTCCATAGATAGAGAATCAGTTCTTTGAATCTGTTTTGGTTAAACAGGTTATTAAAGTCTATTTCTCTTGAGTTATTTATTGCTACATGATTTAGTATGTCACTATCTAGAATATTCGAAAAACCATTCCTTAATTAGCGGTTTTTTTGCAGATTACTGGGAGGTTATTCATTTGTAATGTGATAAATGATCTTTCTTTGCGCTTCTCGTCATTTGAATTTGCGTACTCTTATAATTTAATTCATTTTATATATAATTGAGTTATAAAAAAGATTTCCAGTGTATCTTTATGTTTGTTAACTACTTCATGAACTTGAAAATAATTTTCTTTGCCCTCTTTTTTGTTACTTATGATATGGAGAAATTGTTGTTTTATTCAATATTCATGCTGATTGTGTTTTTTTCATGGATTTTTAAATTACTATCTGCATGAGATGCTTAGTGAATGTGGCAAGGTGTGAGTTATGAGTACATGTTGGTATTGTTCATCCCAAGTGAGATGAATTTTCAAAGATAGGCATTTAGCAACCTGAATAAGAATTTATTTGATGTAAATCGATTAGAAGTTAGTAATGGTTGAGTTGGTGTTGTTTAATATTAAATTTGATAAAAATTTTTGAATTGTCTGCAACAAACTCGATACCCATTATAAAACATTGTACAAGCAAGAAATGGTAAAAATTGCTTCAAGTAGTAGTAGTAGTAACTCTGTTTTATTTCTATTGGTCTAAACTGACCATTTGTGAAATGCGTAATATGACAACAACATATTGGTTACCCGATTTAGTTACTGGAAACTGAAGCAAGTCCATTGCACACAAGTCGAATGGATGCCTAATATTTTCAGTAGGAGGCACTATATTTGAGTGTGTTTTTTAGCTTTTGACAAGTGGGACAACATTTCACTATACTGGCATAATTGTTCGTGTAGTGCAAAATAATATTTGTATATTTAAAGGCAATTATTTAAAAATATGGGCAATTTTCAGTGTGTAGATAATATTTCTGATTCAGTAGTAAATGATACTAATACATTTTCATGTATAATGAGGATAGTAAGAAATTTCAAAAATAATTGAGGAAATAAAGAGATACAAAATAAATTTGCTTTAGAAACAGTATTATGTTTGAAATTTATTAATGTAAGCAATTGGTTAGTAGTTTGATTTGTCTGACATCTGTTTGATTGATTTATGATGGGCAACTCAATGTCTTTATATTTGGAAATGGATTGATATTATAATGTCTATTCATACTGGGGTTATACAGAAGCTGTTTTTAAATTTATTATATGAATGATTATGGACACATATTATCTGAGTATTGGGATCCGTAAGTTATTGGTTTATCATCATATAATAAATGGTAACTTTTGTATAAAAGATGTTGCAAAAGTTAAATCAATTTCAGGAATAGTCATAAATTAAAGGACTTGTATATTATGTCATGGATCTGATTTCGAATATTTTTCTTGTATTATATTTTTATATTTTTTTAACATTTATGCGTTGTTGTAATTGCAAGATGATATCCTTAATATTGAAAGAAAAACATTAAAGAGCATATCCAAGGTACTTGAACAGTTATCTGGGATGATTCAAGAGTTTTGGAACATAATGGAAGAGTTATTTTGCCGAATGTCGGAAAGGAGACTAAACATTCATCGGCTATGTATTATTTTTTCCAAATTGTTGATTTAGTTGCATTCGTTTATATTTTCCATGTACGTCGCAATCTTCATAACAATGTCATGTTTGTAAGTAAATAAGGGTTGGTGATCAGTAATATTAATTTAATCTCTATGGGAAGTTTTAGAATTGAACACATCTCTAAGGCAGTAGCTTTTTTTAACTATGTTTTCCTGTGGCCAAAAGGTGTTAGTATATAGTATGGCGATGATTCGTTCGAAGACAGCCAGAACTACATTTGGAGGATTAGAAGTTCATGGGGATGCTTTCGGACTATAGTCCTGGAACCAGAAGAGTTGATCATAATGTGTTTCAATTGTTTTCAAATGGGGTTTGACTTCCCCCAGGAGTCCAGATAAGTTTTTCATGTCTGAGTGATATGGTTTTGGAATCTGCGAAGTTTGGGATGTGACGACGATGAATTTACATCCTAGAATGTGAGTGCTTAAGTGTGTTGGAACCCAGGTACAAAAGAATTAAGGCTCACTTGATTCTGTCCGTGGTAATTACCATTCAGATAACATATATTTGGCAACATTCTCTCTTTTCTGGCATACATGTTTTACTTCAGTTCCTTATGCATTGATCTCATGCTGAAGTTTCTCTAGTGTTTGCAATGATGTCTATCAAAGATTGACCGGAGATGATGTCATTATATATCAATTACTTGTTAAGGTAAGCCTATGCATCATGCCTTGGTTGGTGGAGGGCATTTTTGACAGAGGGCATTTAGGTTTGGTACTGTCAAAAGTGTGAAAAGGTTTTTTTTTCCACCTATAATAGTGGCCATGATAATTTTTTTATAGATTATAATATAAAACGCAGTCCTGTGCAAGTTATATAGATCATGTCTATCATTAAAAACTTTGAATGAATCCTTTTTATATTAATTCCCTGTAGTCTATACCAAAGTGTAAAGACGCCGTAGGTTTTTCCAAGGGATATGGGCTGGGATATGGAGCATTGCCTAGGATTATTTTTTTCCTTCCAAGAGGTGCATTTTCTAATTTGCTTGGGCATTGGACCTTGACTCTCTTATGGATATGGACGGTTGTATTATTCCAGTTTCATTTGTATGATTAATTGATCAACTCCTAAATTTTTCCATACTTAAATGTTGGTGTTTTAGTAATACACGAAATGAGTTTCTTTTTGATAGCCTGATTTGAGAGATCTTTAATGATACCTGATTAATTTTTCCACATCCATATTCTTCTGGTATGAATAGAAGAAATCGGGGTCCCTTTATTATAGATCTAAAATATCCATCTATGTCTTAATCTTTTATAAGGTGTATTGCGATTACTGGTCTTTCTCGTATTATTGAGAATTGAACATCTGTGGTTATTAATATAGATTCGAAAAATCAGGTATTTATACCCCGTGAGTGTTCTACTTGATTCAACCTAAGGATGTGAGCCTATTATATTTAGAATAGGGACTCTAATTTGGTAATTTTAATTGGGTGGGGTTAATAATATGAAATTTTGTGTACTATACATTGTAGAAGGTATATAGAATGTGTCTTATAAGTGGGTAAGTTTATTATTTTGTTTCTATGTATAGCTCCGTCAGGTTAGGTAGGGAGAAGATTGTTTCCCTCCTTTTAAGGTAAATGAAACCTACTGATGTGTCATAATTCTACAGGTATATAAGAACATAATAGGTTTAGTGACAAGCCATATCTTAGAATTGTTTTATAAAGTGTTCATTTTGGTTTGGACTAGGCCAAATCCTTAATAGTAGATTTAAGAAGTGTAATGGTGTTTTTCAAATATGTTTTGTGAACATTTTCATTTAGATAGTTTCCTGTCCCAGGTGTGACCCATAGTAAGACCATTCAGTAGGTTAATGATTACTTCCAATTATTAAAGGATTTGTTGGTTGATTAGGGTTTATTTTCTATTAGGACGATTTTTATTTGTACTTTTCTGTATTTTTTATTATTTTATTAAATTATTTTCTAATGCGTTTTAATTAATGTTTATACTCACTTACATTGTATGGGTTTTTTAACACATAGGGCTGAGGACTGGTTTTATTGGTCATTTGTATTCAGTGTTATTTACTTTACACCATTAATTTTAATTAGGATTTGTTGATCATGGGGATTCGCAAAGATCAATTTATACAGAACTTTGCACCTTGAGCAACCCAAGGAGCACTGGATTGTCCTGAATTGTTATATGTGTGGCTTCGAAAATCTAAATTTCTTTGAGGTAATGGTGTAATCTTATTACTATTTGGCCGAGAGTTTCCTTAGCGGCTAACATGTCAAAGTTGGAGTTCCTAATATCCTGACTCAAATCCCTTCCTATGAGTTCATAAAAGTCTTCAAATACTCTGATTTTCTTTTTAAATTCTTATTTTGATTTAATACTTTCGATTACTTTACCAATTTTTTCTTTGATTCTCATTCTGATTTGATTCCGCTTTGTTCATTTACAATTTTATTATGAAATTCATATGTATTGATTCCCTAATGTGCCTTAAAAGGCAAGTTGGGATGAGTCACGTTAGGCTTGAAACGTCGTAAATAAAGATATTCTCATGTCTTTGGTTTTACAATAGCGTAAAATCCAAGACTTTGTAGATTCCATTATGAGTGATATTTCCACAGTAGTAATATTTCCTGTATTGTATTGCGATGTTCCTGGAGGTTATTCCATATTCTGGAAAGTTTTGGTACTTTTGTTGTTTCTGGTGCGTTTTGAGATTCTCATTCCATTAAAAGGTGATTTTTTTTTCTGTTATGTCACCCCAAGTAGCTTGTGGGCACTGATATTTGAACATACTTACATATCTACTTTTGAGATCGGGGATTCCTTATAGGTTGTAGGTTATACCATAGATCTTTCTATATGCATTCTGTTCAAATATTGTGTAATTTGTAATTTGTCCATAAAGTTGCAAGTCTTTATTTTCAGATTTTTTTGTGTTTCATTTCATTTGAATAATATATCTCCTAGAGTTTTTCTGTACTGAGATTGGTAATATCCATAAATGCTGTCGAAATGTACATGTTCGCATATGATAAAGGAAGACTTTGAGCTACTGGTCAAGGTGGGCAAACTATGTGAATGTCTGTAGGCTGACATGAGCTGAAATTAAGTTTATTTTTTTAGGTTTTTTATTCCTATGTTTGGTAACATTTTATGAGAGATATTTGACTCCGATATGTAGTAATGTTTTAGTTTTTACTATATATTAAGAAATTTTCTTGAAAGTATTTTCTCCAAGGATAACATGATTCTGGCTGTGGTATCGGCAAGCAAGTATGCTCAAAATGTTTGAAAACATATTTAGATATGTTCGTTTCCCATAACTAATATTTTTGGTTATACATTTGGGGTGTCTGAGATTGCTGATTCAAGATTGTTTATAAGGAAAAGTTTGTGTAAAAAGTTTATTTTTTTGTTGATGTAACTGAAATTCAGTGACACCAGGTAATGGATGGAGATTTAATGAAATCGTCTTGAAAGAGGCATACCAGCTTATAGAGGTTGCGTTGGGTTGGGAAGTGTCTAGTGTGAAGTGTAGCAGTGTGAGTGTATATAATCCTCGATTGTTTAGGAGTTGATAATAGAGGGATAAAGACTTTGTAATCCGTTTCTGGATGTTTGGTGATTGACTATGAATTATGGGTTTATTGGGACATGAGATTCTTTGGTAACTTATCGGAAAATATATCAACTCTCTATTTAGGGGGAGGTATAGGTTCTGTATCTCGGTGTGCCATTTCTTATATCTTTGCTCTCAATTTTGGCTAAGCGCCATTCATTGTGTGTATCCATGTTATAGATCTATCCGTAAGCTCTGTTGAACATGCCTTCTGAGGCATTCAGGTGCACTAAGCTCAAACTTATACTTCCGTCTACTTCTTTGGGAAACAAAAGGATCATCTACATTTAAAATGCCACAATATTTGAAAGGCAAAATCTCCTGAACGATCAGAATTCATTTAGCCCGTATATATGGTGCGCACAAATATTTAACGAAAATCTGATAAATACAGGCCTATACCCTATACAAATTGGGTATAGGTTATATGAAGAAGGAATTATATCTTCTATATAAAAGGTTTTAGTATTATATTATATATATATTATTTAGTGTGAAAAAA
>JABUQX010095138.1:0-15000 GCA_015478945.1 Trachelipus rathkii
TTGCCAAATGTCTGCCTGTCTGAAAAACCTTAAATGATATCTTAGGCCTAACGTAAAAGATGCCCCGCTCATCCAGTGTTTCTTAATTAAATAGAATTTCAGGAAAACTGAAATTAAAAATCAAAACGGCAGACTTCCGAAATATTGTTCTTTGAAATTATCATTAAAGATCCGGAATAAAAATTGGTTTTTCAGATGTTGTTATACCAAAAATCGGTCAAAGAATCGTATAATTTTGCCGATTCCGAATCCGATTCCGATTCCTGAAAAAACAGCGATTCCTCCGATTCCATGCCGATTCCGATTAATCGCCCGATCACTAATATATATATATATATTATATATAATAATTTTTTATATATATATATTATATTATATATATATATATATATATATATATATATATATATATATATATAATATATATAATATATATATATATATATATATATATATATATATATATATATATGTTTTCACCGATCACTTTGTTTTTTTTTTTAAAACATTTTTATATGTGTAGAAATATATATAATATAAATATATATATATATATATATATATAATATTAATATATAATATATATAATATATATATATATATATATATATATATTATATATATTTATATATATTATATATATATATATATATATATATATATATTAAGAGAAAAGACATTTAATGGAAGGTAAAAAAATTTACTGCCTTCTCTGGATTCATTGATCCCTTTATGAACCACCGCATGTTGCGAATGAGGATAATATACCCGGTGCTTTACCACTGAGCTATCCCCCAACCCAAAAAAATTTGGTTCAAGAAGTTTTAAAGCAACCGAGCTCCCGTCAAGGCGACATCACCAGGTGTTCAGCCTGTACTATCCCTCGTTCTTTATATTGTAGATGTTAAATATTGCATATTAATCGCAATTATATAAGATGCAAATAAAGAAAGAACATTTAATGGGAAGGTAGAGAATTTACTGCCTTCTCTTTGATTGAACCACCGCATGTTGAGAATGAGGACAATATACCCAACAATATACCTGAGCTATCCCCCAACCCAAAAAAGTTGGGTTCAAGAACAGTCGCGGTCTTAGCCTGAACTTACCTCCCTTGCTTGGAAATTGCGTTTTCTTGAAGTTCTGAGAAGGGAGTACTAAAGAGAGTATTTTGAGTGAGTTCTATCTCTTCTGATTGTCTTCCGATTGACTGAGTATCTCAACAGGGCGGGTTATATATGATTTTGTTTGAACTTATGTTAAAATTTTGCTCACGTCAATTTTAGCATAAGTATTAACAAATATAAATTTTAAATTTTTTTATAAATAGTTATAATTGAGGGTGCTACATTACTTCCCACTCTAAACACGGAGTGGCGAAGTATATTATAATATATAAAAGATTATCATCATTCAAATGTATGCATATTTGAGTGCATTCGTAAAATGAGCGCAAACATGCAAAACATTTCAATGAAGTAAAAAAAAAAAAATACATAAAGTAAAAGTACTTTGAAATGCAAGCATATCTAATTATGTCCGAAGACATAAGTTCACATACAAACATTTGAAGGCAAAAATAGTATACATGAAATGCAAAGAATATTCAAATTCAAACATATCTGGTTACATTCGAAGATCTAAACATACATACAAATTTTTGAATACGTAAAAATACAAAATGTAAAATGATATACATAAAAATACAAGAATGTTATACATAAAATGAAAGGTGCATTCAAACACAAGCATATTTGGTTATATCCGTTAGATATAAGCAAACATACAAATTGAGCATATGAAGATTACAAAATGTTAACAAAAAAATTTATATATATATTAAAAATATTTACATAAGGTTGTTGGGAGAATGTTACTTGACGTTTAGGTTTCTTCGTGAAGGAGGTTCTTTTTCTGTTGGCACTGATTGTGCGGGAACATCGGGTGATGAAGGGGCATCTCGTTGTACAACATCTGAGTTTATTACAGGATGCATATATGCAGGTTTCAATCGATCAATGGAAACCAATCTGTTCTTCCCGTTGAGTACTGTAACTGTAAGCTCAAGGAAAAGTCCGGTGCAAGGAGCTTCTAACGTCTTCTTGATGAGATCGACGGGTACGAATACATGTGTACATGTTTTTAAAGCTTCAGGGATAAAAGAAACATCGCGTGACGTATACAAAGGTGGAGATTGCCTGAAATCGAGCTCTTTCATTCTAGCGATGAATTTTTTCATAAAGACTTCAAATTCTTTTCTTGAAGAAGGATTTGAAGGAAAGAGATCCGCGGGTAATAAAGGTGTTTTTCCTATTACAGCTTGAAAAGAGAAGATATCGAAATGTTGCTGAAGATTTTTGAATAGCGGTGGTTGGAGGTTAAGGTCCAACAATATCAATGTGTACGGTTTCAAAGCGCTGGGAAGGAATTTCTAATGGAATAACAGGTTGCTTTGTATGGCGTTGAATCTTGGAATTTTGACATTGATGACAAGATTGAGTCCATATACGAATATCTTTATCCATATTGGGCCAGAAGTAGCGCATCTTCACTAATCGAAGAGAAGCTTTGACACCTGGATGAGACATGCCATGGAGATCTTGAAAAACTTGTTCACGATTTTGCTTAGGGAGAAATGAACGAAGATGAGGCCTCGGATATTATCCCAAATTTGAAGATTGTCTTAAAGTGGAAAAGCATGAAAGTTTGTAAGCTTGTAAGTTTGTAATTCTTCATCAGAAGCTTGTGATCGTGCTATAGAAGGAAGATCAACTGGATCGATGGAAGTAGATGATATGGAGCGTGATAAAGCATCAGCTACCACGTTATCTGATCCTTTAATATATAAGGACTGGAAGAGACGTTCATTCAAAATTATAGAAGATTGTCTTTGCTCGCGATCGCTCTTTGTTGAATTTCTGCTATAAAAAGCGGAGACAAGGGGTTTATGATCTGTACACAAGACGACATGTCCACCGTCTAAAAAGTGTTTAAAATGAAGAACAGCAAAATATGCTGCTAAGAGTTCTCTGTCAAAAGCTGAATATTTTCTTTGTTGGGTAGTCAATTTCTTGTTGTAAAAATCAATAGGTATTGGTTCACCATAATCATCTGATGCAGTTTGCAGCTCCCGATGGCGATTATGGCAAGCGTCGTGACCTGTTGAGATGAGTGATATCTGGATGAGAGGAATTGGAGAGCTGCTGCGTTAGCTATGGCAGTGTTTTAATTTCCTGTAATGCTTTAGAGGCTTCCGGAGACCAATAAAGAGACTAGATTTGTTAGGACAAAGTTTGTCCAATTCCGAAAGCTGAGAGAAAATTAGGCAAAATTAGGAATCAAACGACGATAATATTCCACCATACCAAGAAAACGACGAGGACTAGAATAGTCAGTTGGCATTAGGGATTAGCGCGGAATCAAAACTTCTTAGAAATCAGGTGTACTAAGACCTTATGGGAAGAAATATGATAACATTAAAAGTCTAGAGGATACAAATTGCAAAATAAAAAACCTTGTCATAAAGAAAAGGGGTATCGTAAAATTTTGAAACATTTGACGCAAATGTTCTTTGTGTTGTTCTTGGTTCTTTAAGAAAAACTAATAAGTCATCCAGACACACAAAAACAAAAGGAATATCTGGAAATATTGAATCCATAAAGCGTTGGAAAGTAGCTCCATTACGAAGCCCAAAAGGCATAGAAACCAAACTTCAAAACGACCAAAAGGAGTCGTAATGGCAGTCTTTTTTTTGTCTTCTGGATGAATAGGGGATCTGATGATGTTTTCAAGAGAAAATCTATTTACTGTTAGGCTTAGGTTACTTAAATCTATTTAAACAAACATTAATATATGGAGGAGCGATAACGATCTGGTTTTGTCACAGAATTTAAAGCTCTAAAATCACCACAGAATTTAAAGCTCTAAATCACCACATTGGACGCCATTCCCCTGGAAGCTTTCTTAAGGGAACAGCGTGAAGAGGTGACGACCAGGGGGATTTAGAAGGACGAATAGTACCAGCTTTTAAGAGAGTGTTAAATTCAGTTTTGGCAACTATTAATTTATCCTCTGTTAGACGACGAAATTTAGCATTTAAGGGGGGAGAGTCACTTGTCTTCATCCTGCGTGAAAAATTTTTAGATTTTATACTCAGAATTTTGTAAGGGATTAATAGGGGACGTTAGAGAGTGTCTTACTCCAAAAATTGAATTACCACCTTCTTAGTAAGGAAAATGTATTAAAAAAATGGGAGATGGCACAGAAACCATGTTTAGAATTCGAATAGAAGGCCTGATAGCATTGCGCAGTGGAATCAGAATAAGTTTTGACCACAATTTATCTAAAATTAATTAAAATGATGGAAGAAATCCAGGCCGAGAAGGGGGTTGCTATGTCTGCAACTAGAAAGGTCCATTGAAATTCACGGCGAAGGGATGGTAACGTAAAAAATGCTGTAAGTTCACCATGACGCTTAATAGGAGTATTATTTACTTCAGTACATGAAACTGCGGTAGGAGAAAGAGAAAAATTACGTGCCATCGATGTAGGAAGTTCTGTTATACTTGCGCCTGTGTCGACTAAAAAGTCTATGGTTTTTCCAAAAATAGAAACAGCAGTTTTGAAATGCGAGCCCAAGAAGGCGCTTATTATATCTTGCTCTATTCGTTATTTTTTTGAAGTAGAACAGGTACATGAGGCTACGGAGAAGAATGCAGGTGAGAAGGTCTAGAAGAGGAATATTTTTTAAGCCTTGTTTGTTTGGCCATTGACACCAAGGCTTGCAATTCCTAGCTTGTGTACCAAAATATAAGTGCGATCGACAAACTTTAGATTTCTGATCGCTATGAAACGGTTTAAGGCCAAAAGGAATAGAAGATTTTGAAGCAGTAGCCCTTATGAAAATTGTTAACAGGATTCTTAACTACAGGAGCCACAGCTCCGCCGCAGTTTGAGACGAAGGATTTATAAATGGTAAAAGATCGTGGTAATGCTGCCTAATTGTTCCAATGAGAGAGAAGAACGAATAGAAATAGGAAGAGCGTCAAGAAAACGAAGACGCACGGTATCTTCTCCAACATTTAATTTATGATGCTAAATTTAAATTCGCGAAAGATACGCAGACAGTCTACCAGTAAAAGGTTTTTTGGACAGTAGCTCCTGAAACATTTCTGCCTTACTCTGTTCGAATAGGGAAATTGATAGAATTCCTTTAGGAGAATAATTTTTATTCTATAGTTTAGAATGAGAAATGCGAAGAGGGAACAGGTGCAGGAAGTCTAGAAAGAGTGGTGGAAAAGCTTTACTTGTTCCTAATAATTCTAGCAAGGAAAAATTGTGCATCTAAAATATGAAACTAGGAAGAAACAATTAATTATAAGTTATAAACAATACAGGAACTTTTAATCCTTATACCTGAGACAAAGCACAGTTTCCGATTTCCTCGTTGCCGACATTGTGATATTCAGCGTTACGTTCCTGAAAGTTGAAGGGTTGATGAAAATGCTGGGGTGTTCTTTTCTTCTTCTTGTTCTTTCATTGAGAAACAATCCTCAGGTCACCAATTATATAGGAGAAAGGCACTTGGCACGATGTAAGGTTGGTCTCTATCTTAAAGTCCCCATATATAAGTAAATGATGAGATTAAAAAGTTTTGTAGATTTACAAACTACGTCTGCAAAACGTAGGCCATTGGATTCAACTTATTCTCTTTTATGAAGAGCAGAACAAAAGAAACTTGCATAAACTGTATCTCTTTATGAAGGAGCAGGAAAAAAGCTTCTGCTATAAACTAATCGTCTTAAGAGTGGAAAACAAAGTTTAATATTACTCTTATATTAGCGCAACCAAATAAGGTACATTATGATATTAAAATAAACACAATAAATAAACGACGATTTATTCAACATAAGTAACAAAAGCTCCCTTCTGTTGAGATACTCTTTCTTTTTCCTAAGTTCGTAAGTCAATCAGTAGTTACGGATTGTTCCGCGTTACCTCCCTTGCCTGATTCTTCTTTTTGAATTCTTGCCAATCGAGATTGAGTCAGGTCTATAGCCTGAATTTACCCTCCCTGCTTGAAAATTGGCGTTTTCTTGAAGTTCTAAGAAGGGAGTGCTAAGAGCAGTGTCCTTGAGTGAGTTCTTATTCTATGATTGTCTTCTGTTTGATGAGTATCTCAACAGGGCGGGTTATATATGATTTTGTTTTGTTACCTATTTTATAAAAATTTTGAATCACGCAAATTTAGCATAAGACTTAAACACATTTATAAATTATCATTTCAATGCACAATTACTTATATTGAGGGCTGATAATATATATATATCTATATATATATATATATATATATATATATATATATATATATATATATATATAGTATATATATAGTATATATATATATATATATATATATATATATATATATATATATATATATATATTTATATATATATAATATATATATATAATATATATATTTAACTTATATATATATATATATATATATATAATATATTATATATATATATATATATTAAATAATATATATATATATTATATATATAATTATATATATATATATAATATACAATATATATATATATATATATATCATATATATATATATATTATATATGATTATATATATATATATTAATATACCATAATATACCCTATATAAAAATACACAATATAAAACCAAACAAAAAAAAAAAAAACACAATATAATAATTTAACATAATAAATAAAATACTATTAAAATATAAAAAATAAACATACACAAATATAAAATAATATAAAAATATAAATACAAATAAAAATATATAAAAATATATACCATAAAAACACAAAATCATAATAAATAAATACATCACGCCTATATAATAAACATCCAGAATAACCAAAGAAAACAAACATCTTGAAAACTACTATAAATATAATATAACCATAAAATAAACAAATAAAAATAAACTAAATAACCAAAAATAATATAATATAATAAAATAAAACTAAATAAAAATAAACATTCTAACATAACAAAAGAAAGAAAAGGTAAAAAAAATAATCAAAAAAACACAATAGAGACACCAAAACAAAAACCCCTAGATACTCACTAATAAACACCTCAAGCAATCCAAAATCCAAATAAACCATAATAACACCCATCTAAAAAGACAGAGTATCTTGAATAAATTTGGAGCAAAAATCTACAAAATTCCTTTACCAAGCGAATTTAAATAATAATAATAATTAAACCACAAAAACGAAAACAAAAAATTAACCAAACTGCCCAGCTCAGAAACCGAAATACTTAAAAAGAAAATACTAAAAAAGCAATCACCAATGACAATAAAACAAATATTTATGTCATATTAAAGAACGATTGTTCTTCAACAAATAAAAAATTGACAACGTAATCTAACTTCTCAAAAAATTAATCATTAATCATCGAACTTGTAATAGCAGAAGCATAGCAAATAAAACTCTCTTGAGAAAAACCTCACAATAGTCAAAATTAAAAGAAAAACAAATGAAACAAAGAGTGTATAATAAAATTATTTATAAATAATAATAGTAAATAACAGATAAAAATAATAAAAAGAAAATACTAATCAATGATTTAAAAAAATAAAAAGAAAGCGACAATTTATTTGAAACACCACCTTCCCAGGCAGGACGGAATTGTCCATATATTGGAAAGGATCCATTCTTTAAAAATGAAACATGAACAAAAGACTCTAATTTATATAAACAATAGCATTTATATTAATTTGGAATCAAATATATTGAAGTACTTTGATATAAAGTTCTTTATAAAAATTTGTGGAGGATCCGATTGAAAAGTAGAGACCATTGTCTAATATATACCTACAAACTCACTCAGATGAAATGACAAAGGCAAAGGATGTAAACAATAAATTAGCAATATTCAAAGAAGACCATCAACCTCCTAAGAAAATATAAGACTAATTGATATTATTATGGAAACGTTTTCAAAAAAATAAAGGAGTAAATAGGAAAAAGACAAAGAAGATGAAAAAAGATCCCAGAATCGAGAACACACTTAAAAGCATAAAGATAACACACGCACGAAATACAAGAAACGCAAATTGGAAAAGCCAGAAGGATCACCCCTAAATAAGGAAGGAAGGAACAAATAAAGTTAAGGAAAAAAAAGAGATAGAAAATCACACACATAAGGAAAGCAAAAATAATGATTACAATAGCAAATTTTAAGGTTAAGTGAAAAACAGTAAAGCCATTTAACACAAACTGCTGACAAGAAAACGGACCCGAACACAACAGAGAGAATATCGGAAAAACACAAGAAAGAAGACCACACAAAAAAACCGCACAATAAAATAGATGTCAGTTAAAAGGACCGCTTAAACCAGAAAACCAAAATAAGCTTTACTCCAGGACAAACATCGAACCATATCGAATCAGGTGCAGACAGTAATTTCAACACCACCAAGAAGAAACTCACAGAAAAGCAACCCGAAAACACAGGCGAACAGTTTATCACATTATTAAATGAATTCTATGACACATCATCAACTAATCATTTTATAGCAAAAAAACCACTTACCAAAACTAAATTAATATAAAATACCGCACAATCAACGCAAACTATCTGCGTTTCATAGTCGTGGTCATGCATCATTTGCAAACGTGAACATCGATCGAGAACCATAGTTATTACATCTGAAAACCACCCAAAGGATAACCAGTCCTTCGCTTTAATACCTAATGTTCACTCTTCATAATAAACATCATTTATATAATAGCCACTATATATACTGTGGAACTTTTACTTGAAAAGTCTATACCACCTTCGGTATAAATAAGGAGCTCATTTTTCCACTTAGTAAATCCAGAATCAAAATCTAAATTAAAACTATAGAATATTATCTAGAAAAATCAATATACCACTATAAATATTGCCCCTCTCTCTATACTATCATCTCTCCACAAATACAAAATAATAAATAATAAGATAAATCAATAATATATAAAAAAACTCCAAATAGATCACTCACTCAATAACCAATAAATATATCACACCTCAATAATTCATCTACAAAAAGATATTATCACAATACTCATAAACATAAAAATTGCTTTGAACTTATTTACTAAAGTATAAAATAAAGCGGTAGAAAATTTTAAATAAAGACGGGAACTATAAAAATAAAAAAATAAAATATAATATTAACAAAAAATATAATATAAAATAATATAATCAAAATACAATCATAATAATAATATAATAAAATAAAATAAATAATAAATAAATCTAAAATAAATCACAATAAAACCACAAAACACTCATATAAATACACAAATACAATTCAATACAAACCAAACTAAAAATCATCAAAAAAACAAAAAATATAAATATAATAAATAAAACTACTTTTAAACAAACTGATTAATAAAAAATATCTTGAGTAAAAATATGGAATATTTTAAAAAAAAAACATTACTAAAAAAAAATTATGATATTTGAGATACACATCAATGTCATAAAAATAATACCAAAAATCAACCTATAAAATAAAAAACCAACTAAAAATAACAACGAGCAAATAATCAAATAAACCTCAATATAGATCAAAATAAATCTATCAGTGTAATTTAAATATAATAGAAATAAAATAAGATAGCAAAACATAAACAAGAAAAACAAATAAAAAAACACATAACAAATATTAGACCAATAATAATAACTTAAAATAAAATAAAATACCTTAAAATACCGATAAATAGAGATGCCATATAAATTGCTGTATTGAAAGATAAAACACAAATAATAACGATGTTATACAAGCTAATACCGGTTAGGTAAATAAAACCATAAAAACATATAATATATAAATAAAATAAATATAACTAAATATACTAAAGATAATATATATAAAAAAACAAAAAAAATAAAAACTAACTACTAAAATTAACATAAAAAATAAAATCAATGAATATACTAATAACGAATGAAAAATCAACTAAAACAATCAAAACGCTACTAAATAATACAATACATATTAACACAACATAACAAAACCTAAAATAACTCAATATATATATAACCCAAAAAAAAATTGGATAATATAATTTTAATACATGAGAAGGAATGTAAATAAAAGAATATTCTGAGAAATAATTTGGGATAAATAACTTATTTGACTGCCCAAATATTAGAAATATAATGTTGGAAAACTGAAAATGGAAACGAGATGATGACAAAAGTGTAGACATTAAAGTATAAGTAAGAAGGCAAACGAGAAAAAACAACCGAAGTAGAGCTCGTTTGCCAACATCTACAAATCCAATTGAACCACCATGGCAATGTAACATAGAGAGGCATAACACAAGTCTCATAAGACGTGGACAACCCGCAAAAATTACACCGGTACTTTACAATTACCAATAGAGGCGCTATAGTTGAAGATCAGAAAAGCACTAAATGTTTGACATGCATGATAACAGGAAGAACCACTCATGAATCTGAAATAAGAGAAGAATATAGTAATCAATAAAACGACACACATGAATAATTTCAGAAAAACAAGTAGAGAACAATCTCATAATAGTAATGGACCGAAGAACAACGAAACAAAAAACACCTGGTAGCTGTCGAGAACCGACGTGATAATAAAAAAAAAAGTGCAAAAAAGAAAAATAAATAAACGAAGTGAAGAAAAGAACCAGATAGAATAAATGAAGTAGAAAATAACAAAAAGAAAGCATTCTGCAGGTAAAAGGATTTAGAGTTTCAGAGTGAGAAAAAGAAGCCATGAAAAGAAAATGAATAAGTAAATCCACCTACTGATTCAAACGCCGGAGAATACATCAGGAACGCTACGGTATAAAGAAATGCTAGGGGACCTCAGACAACAACCACAGGCGCAACTGGGAACCGAAAAGACCTCTCAACAAGTGCCCGAATATGAGTCAAGATAAAGAGGAAATACCTGCAGCATCGAGGAAGCACAACCTCGTAGAGGTTTGAAGACAGAAGGACCATAAAGGAAATGGACATTAAAATAGAGATCAAGTTGACAGAAATGAGATGAGCCGAATATTTGTGAGTAAGGTATAAAAAACATAGCATAGAGCCACCTTGGCCAGAAGCGAGGACCAAAAAAACAAAACCTACAATTGCAAAACAAAACGATGCGAACGAGTGGCGAAAAACGAAAAAAGTTTGAGTGGTATAACAAACAGATTACAGCAACAGCATCAAAAAAAATTCACAGAACCCTGCACCGCAAAACCACCCAAGGAAAAATAGAAAGATATGCTGCAAAACTACGCAAAAATAGAACCATGTATGTGCCCATAAAAGACAAGAGGTATAAAACCAATGAAAATAGAAAGCTGGAATAAGAAAATACCCAAAATAGGGACTCATTATATAACTCAAATGTCTACGCCCGAAACGAGGCTTTGGTGCAAATGTACAAATCTATCTACACACTTACAAATATAATTCTGTCATAAACTAGCAAAGCACAATAAAATGACACACCTTACCACAGTTTGGCAAAAGAAACAGAGGAAATGCAAGAGTGAACCAATAGATATATATATAATAAATATTACAAAATATAAAAAAAATCAAAAACCTCAAATACTTACAATCACAAAAAACATCTCCTTCTTTGCCAACACAAAAATAAATCATACTTTACAAATCACAATAAATAAAATAAAAATAAATAAACCAAAAATCAAAATACATAAACAAATAAAAATTATAATACTAAATATAACAAACAAATAATGATAATATAAACGTATTTGATGCAGTCGTATAACAAAAAGAAAATTTGGAAATCTTCCCAAAAGATCACAACAAACAAACCAACAGACACAACAACAAAATAAAAAATAAGGACACCCTAAAAAACATTAAAAAAATCAATAATAACATACAAAACTCAAAAAAATAAAAAATACAAACAAAATACAAAAATAAATAACCAAAACTATAAGTAAAAACCTAAAAAATAAAACAAATACAACACAAATACAAAAAATCACAAAAAAACACCAATAACACATAAAAATATAATAATGATAACATTTGACAAAAAAAAAACCCTAACACACCAAAAACAAAAATAAAATATAAAATAACGTTTCACGCGCTAATAATAACAATAAAAATACTCAAAAAATAAAACACTAGTAAAAACTCTGTTTAATAGCCTTGATTAAATAAATTTTACAATTCAACTTAACTCGCATTAAAAAAATAACAAAAAACAACACAATTAAAAAAAAAAAACTCAAGCAAAAAGCAAAAACTAAAAATAATAATAATATAAATACAAATAATAAACTAAAACTATAAATGAATAAATATAATAAAACTAAAAAAAAAATCAAAACCTACGGAGTCCAAATACAAAAACAAAAAACACAAAAACAAAAAATAACAAAATAACTCAACATAAAGTTTCAAATAATAAACACATAAACTCACATAAAAATTAAATATTTAATAACAAAATCATAAAATAACTAAATATATATATATAAACCATAAAATTTACAAAAATCATCTAATAAAAAAAAAACTACTTAATAAAAAACAAAATGCCATCACAGTCATATGTCAAAAACAATGGACTGTCTTACACAAAAAAGAAATTCTCGAGGTTTTGGGGACATAGTAAAAGGTTTCTTCTATCACCTTCCAAAAAAATGAAAGTCCTTCTACAATCAAAAAGCGAATATACATAAAAATTAAACATATTAATTCAAAATATATTAAAATCACAATTTAAAAAATAAACTCCATTAAAAACAAATTTAACATCTTTATTATTTCCGTTTAAAATTACCACACATTCCAAACCTCAAATACATCTCCACAAGCGTATACACACAAACAAAATCTAGGAAAATAAAAAGGGCGCACCGCACCGGCAAGAAAAATTATAAAAACTCAGAAAAACAAACAAACCCTAACTAACACAAAAGAAAAACAGTATATAATTCTTTTCTTTTTAAGCTTTCATACAGAAATTATCAAATAAACATAATAAAAAAAACTTCAATAATAATAATATACAATACACAAACTAATATTATATACTGAATGGGACGGTTCGAGAATGGACTTTAACTATAAATTATTAAAATTCAATTTCAACTCAAAAACATAATACAATACAACAAAAAACTCAATCAAAGACTGAAAAAACGGAATCCGCATGTCTTTATGAGAAATTCAAACCATAAACGTGTAAATAAAAAACTCAGAATAAAATATAATTTTAATTCAAATAAATGAATTTATTGCAAATTCGAACAAACATTACAAATAGTATTAATACATCGACAAGGAAAATAAACAAAAATCAACATTGCCTTCTTATACATTTAACTCATTACCAATAAAACAATAAATATACAATAAAATAGCAAAAACCTAATAAAAAAAACCAATGTACACACAAACACTAAATAAATAAAACAAAAAACTAACAAAATATAAAATCAAAAACTACAAGAAAAGTACAATCATAACAACAAAAAGCAAAAAAAAAAACAAATAAAAAAACTATAATAAAACCAAATACAATAAAAACAAAAAATAAAACTCAAAAACTCAACACACAAAACCAAAAACTCAACAAACATACAATAAAAAAAACAAATAAAACTCTACATAAAAAAACATATACAGATCCAAAAACAATAAGAAAAAAAAATAACAAAACTAAAAATAAAAAAAAATCAAATGTAAACATAAATAAAAAATAAACTCAAAAACCACAATCACAATACAATAACTCGAAATAATACCCAAAAACATAAAAAACAAAAAAACACAATAAAAAAAAATACAAAAACAACATATAGACTACAAAAATAAAAAAATAAATGTCAAACGAGTCAGAAATATATATATATATATATATATATATATATATATATACATAAAAATATAAAACAAAAAAAAAAAAACCAAAAAACACCCATATTGTCAAAAATAAACTCCAAAACAAGATTGGACATTGACATACTTAATGACTAATGAAAAACATCGATAAACAAAAGCAAAAAAATAACTAAAAAACACAAGAAATAACAAACAAATAATACAAAACCAAAAGCTAAAGACATAGAAAAAATACTAAAAACCTTCAAAACACAATCAATAATCAAAAATACATCTGACAATTAAAAAACAAAATTGAATACCAAAAAAAAATATATAATACTCTTAACAAACAATAGCATGAAACAAATAAACTAAATAAAACCTGCATAACATTTCAAATAAAATAACCTTAACACAAACAAAATCTAAAAAACTATCACCAATCAACAAAAAAAAACTCAAAATAATAATAAAACTATAACTATACACATAAAAACTAGATTATCTTTAGAAAAATAAAATAAAATCTTTTATTCGGAAAAACAACAAATAAAACCTTACAAACAAATAAAAAATAAATAAATAAATATAAATAATAAAATAACACATCCCAAAGACAATTATACTACCTAAAAACTAATCCACAAATATTGACTTAGCACAAGGGTTAAGATAAATTTAAAAATAAAATAAAATCTTTTATTCGGATTAAACAACAAAAAACTAAAAAAAATAATAAAAAACTAATACAAAAAAAAACCAACATATAAATAACACTAAATAAAAAAAACTCTAATAAGAACACCACTAAAATCCCAAAAAACCGAAATACACCAAAACAGAAAAAAACAAAATAAACATACAAAAAAAAAAATACAAATATCAAAAAACAAAAAAATAAAACCAAAAAAAATCAAATATCCAAAAACAATAATAACAAAAAAAAACCAAAAACTACCCAATTATACACATACAAATAAACTAAAACACCTCAACACAAAAAAACAAAAGAACACACACACACAAACATAAACAACTCAAAACTAAATAACAATAATAAAAAATAAATACATATAAAAATACAATATATAAATCAC
>JABUQX010095138.1:20000-21767 GCA_015478945.1 Trachelipus rathkii
CAAATTAATTACTAGCTTTCTAAAACGAATATAGAGGCAAAGGAAATGTCGAATTGAAGGGAAAAATAAAGACAAACTTTTGATGATGAATTTTGACATTGTGGAAAAATTAAATTTAATTTAAAAATGAAATATAAAAACAGACTAATTGGTAACCGTGTGTGTTTGACGTAATGGAAGCTCTTATCTCATCTAACGAAAGAATAGGACACGTGGATGTTATATCGGCGCGAAAGCAAGCTGCGCATTGGTGACGTAAGAGATAAGGAAAGGAACATTCTGGAATTAGAGTTTCGAATTTTATGATAAAGAAATGAAATAAAATGAGAAGATAAAAAAAAAGAAATAAATTTTCTCCTATTTTTTTTTTGAAATTTAATGCAATTATCCTTGTGTTAAAGTGTTCTCCTCCCAGGAAGAAGAAGAATTAGGTTGTATTTTAGTTGGGGGTTGTTAAACGGGGATTTGAATAGGTATGCTTTAAAGTAGGATAGGTATATAATATATATATATTATATATATATTATACTATATATCGGCGCGGCTTTACAGAGGAAGCACAGGAGGCCGAGCCTCCCTTAAAAAAAAAAGGTAAAAGCCACTAAATGTATAGAAATAATTCAATTACTATTTCATTACTTTTAAAAAATGTTTAAAATGTTTTATCAATGACGCTAATTTTACATTAAAGTCATTTTATTTCCTTCCGAAACATTATTTTTCATAAGGATCATTGATTGGAGGAATTTCGATTTGTGCCTCCTAGAGAGGCAGAATTATAATGCTTTCAAAACGCTGGTTGTCATGGCAACGTAAAGAAACTTATTTTTATTTTGTATATTTTGAGGATCTTTTCCACAGGCGCTCCTCTCGAAACTCATAAAATGATCTCCGAAAATATAATTTTGCTAAGATCACCTGATAAATTTGAAAACAAAATAAAATGAATGTTATAGTATAAAATTGAATACAACAAAAACCTTATTTATATAATTATATTATATATATATATATATATATATATATATTATATATATATATATATATTATATATATATATATTATATATATATATATATATATAGAGAGAGAGAGAGAGAGAGAGAGAGAGAGAGAGAGGAGAGAGAGAGAGAGAGAAGAGAGAGAGAGAGAGAGAGAGAGAGGAGAGAGAGAGAGAGAGAAAGAGAGAGAGAGAGAGAGAGAGAGAGAGAGAGAGAGAGAGAGAGAGAGAGAGCAGAAAGCAGAGAGAGAAGAATCAGTATTGTCAGCCATTATAAGAGAAAACTTTATGAAATAATTGAATATCGTCATTCCAGGTGACGGAAGATTCTCAATTTATCGGCCATAACTAACAGTTAAGGAATCTAGCTTCCAAAATAAGTTTTCTGAAGAAGCCTTAATCTTAAATGCCACATATGGTATCTTTTTTTGACAGATCATTTTTGTTAATGAATTAACCGTAATTTATGACCAAACAAATGCTAAATCTCTTCTTCGGAACAAGGATATTCAAACTATTTTAAAAACCATCGTAGTGAATGATTCACAAGATGGGTTTTCTGAATCTTATAGACTTTTTTAGTCTGATCGACCAACAATTCCAGCACAACGACATCTGTTGGAAAGGAGCTTTTTCTTTCCTAAATCGCTAAAAGAAACATCCCTCGAAGCCACGCATGATCCAAATTTGGCTACTTTTCAAGAAACAGAACTTTTAATTCGAAGTTCTCAAATCATCCATCTGAATATGAAAATATTATAAATAAA
>JABUQX010095139.1:0-21228 GCA_015478945.1 Trachelipus rathkii
GTTATAAAGTAAATATATCACCATACACTTAATTAAATGTATACAATATATATGTAGTTATAATTACTAATTAATGAATAATAATATAAAAATATAGTGATATAATATAAAAATATTATATAATATTAACTATAATATATATATTAAAACTTATATCTTTAATTAGCTAATTAACAAATACCCCCTCCAAGATTGTGCAATAATCTTAAAAAGAAAAAATTTAATAGATTTTGTTTAGTGCATTCATTAATTGGGGTCGAAACCAGTTAATAATTTGTTCCCAGTATATATAAAGATCATATCAGGAGCCGATATTAGATAGTAAAAAAAGTTGTTAGTGAGGCCTATATAAAATATTATGACGCTAAAACAAATAGCTTAAACGTATTGAAGTTAGATGAATCTTTAATTAATATATTAAATACCCCTTGCATGGCAAGTCAATTAAGAAAATGACTAGATGGATCTAAGTATCAAATATATAACACCGAGTCGACCATTCACATATTATATATAATAATAATATAATAGTATATATATATATATATATATATATTAATTATATATTATAAATTATATTAGTATAAAACTTATATAATATATTATATTATAATATTAATTATTATTCGGGATGCAAAAACATGTGCACATTATTAAATTACTTACACTTTATTCTAACCCGCCGTTTTAAGCTTTCCCATACAACAAAACAAAAGTCTATCACAACACCGAATGATAAGAATATAATATATTAGTCTAGCTTATATATAGGTAAAAAACTATATAGTTAATATATATTATATATAGAATTAGTATAAATATATAATATAATATATATATGTATTAGTATATACTAGATAATATATTAATATGTATCAATACTACTAATTTATAATACTTATGAATTAGCGTATATATATAAGTATAATAAAAGTGTGTAAAACCTCAATTTTCAGGAGAAAGAGAGAAAGAGATTTTGTCAAATTATTCGACTTACCAATGGAAACGCTATATATGTCTGTTTTGTGTGGATTTTCGAGCGAATGTTTATATAAACGAGAGTGCCATCCTCAGTTCGGTAAGTATATCGTATTTACTGTAAGTATCAGAACCTCTGGCTTCGTATTAAAACGCGGTATCGCTCTATCGATCACTATGAAATACCGGACAATATTCGAAATGTTGGGCCAAGGTGTGTAGCGAGCCTAATGGCTTTGAATATTCCTTGTATTTTACTCATCAATTTTCAGGACGCTAGCAAGTCAATTATAATGATAAATGAAAAAGGAAAATAGAGATAGAGCCAAACGGAAGAAATGAAGAGACATAAGATAGTTTTTATCTTCGCCTCTGCCTCCCACTGGAGTATTTTTCTGAAGATCAGTTCCACTGTCGTAATCAATTTCGCACAGTGCGCTCAAATCGATCTTGAGAGATCTAGGAATTAATATATTTTTTAAAGTATTAATTGGAGTAGATCCTTAGTTGCATATTGCAAATTTATTTACCACTTTAAACTCAGATAAGGAATAAGTACATCGGCTATTTATTATCTAAGAATAATGACGAATGGAGAACGTTCCTTCTTGTTCATCGTCGTTATTGCTTATTAATCAATTTGCAATAATAATAATAATAATAATAATAATAATATTATAATAAAATAATAATATAATTAATAGAGTAATTTAATAATTAATTATAAATAATATATCTAATAATAATAATAATAATTAAATAATAACAAATTTCTTTTTCCTATCAAGTAAAGTAAAGTAAAAATGTGAGAGTCGGTCATAATAGGGATATATGACAATGAATTTGAGGTCAGTCCTTTGTAGATCTTCACATCCGTATATCCTTACTAAAATGCGGATATAATAATAATAATAATAAAAATACCATAATAATAAAGTAATTTAATAAAAAAAAAAATTTTCAGGTTCCAAATGTTTTGTAGGCCAACCCGTACTTCATAATTTTTATATACTGCTAAAACTTAGCTAGCTGAAACTATTTAATTTGAAGTTTTAAGCTATATATAAATAATATAGTATATATATTATTATAATTATTAAACATTAAAAGATGTAAGAAATATATGTATATATATACCTATGTATATTATGTATTATAATTATATATATATATATATTTACTATATACTATATTATATTTTATAATAATGCCTAATATATTAATTGACTCAAAAATATACTATATATATATATATTAATCTATTATACATTATTCATATAGTATAAATTTATTTAGAATTTTTAGATTCAATTTATATTTTATATATTTATCTGATTGTATCTGTCCTCCTTACTTCTGCGTTTCCAACGCTTGTGCCCATAGAGGTAGTCTTTGGTGACAATAGCGGCTGCGCAGGGTTCGAGCATGGACATCTGACCGTGTGTTTCAGGAGCACGGTTCATTTCATCCGGGCAAGAGAAGCCCACCCAACTGTAGTAAATTTCCCCCTCTCGAATTACCACTTTGTCAATACAGAAGGCACTTAAGAAGAAAGACTCTGAAATATATTTTAATTCTGACCCAAAGGGAGGAACTTCTAGCTTTAATTAAAGACACACCAAAAACACCTAAAAAACATCACATCTCCGGTTAGAAAATACAAAATAACAATGATAAAATACATTAAATATATGATATTAGTTCATTAATATTATTTTTCATAAAGCAAGTTATTCTTCTTCATTGGTTAATTTGCAGTATATAAAAACACATTAAATAAACTCGAGTAACCAATAATTAAGCATATATTTTAAAGACGAGCTTAAGACAAACCTAATGCAATAATTAACAATTAAATATAACCACTTCGAGTAACCATTTTAAATAATAATGCTTGAGGTTTTTTTTTAATTTTCACCTGTATCAACATGTGTAACATTGTAAATGAAAGCAAATGGTGGTTTAAACATAACCTCTTGAGTGCCATTAATTAGATACATAAGAGGTACAAATCCCTTTGCTCTTCGCTCAGCTGCGAAACTCTTTCTCCGTCAATTTTAATTTATACAATTAATGTCTATCGTAAACATTGAGTTAATTGCATAAGGTATTATTCCTGGTGTATAGGCTTCATTTGTTAGCTATGAGCATCACTCGGCGTCTACGACATAATTATTAATTCCAAATAATTGTATTTTAGGCATCACTATCGATAGTGTTATTGTAAATAATAAATTAATTATATACTAATATAATATTAGTATATATAAAATTATAAATATGTAATATATAAATAACTGTATACTAATTAAACTATATATTTATATATATTATTATATATTAAATATAATATATATATATAATTACATATTTTATATAAATTTTAATTCATATATATATATTAATATAATATATATAAATATATATTATTATAAGGTAGGAGTGGAGTTAATACAGAAATTAATATAGAAATTACTAAAAACTATGTAAATCTGGAACAGTTACACTACTGGAAAAGTTATTTGATATATTTAATAATATCACCTATATATTATATAGGAGTAACTATGTATATTAGCAATAAGATAATAGAAAGAATATTAACACCATTTTCATACATCACTGAATAATATATATACACCTGTATAATCTATACGAAACTATATATACAATTAAAACATATTATCTATTACTATTACTAGTATTAGTATTATATACTACTGCTATATAATATATTATACATATTGACAATCATAGGATAAGTGGAAGGATTTTATAGACCATTCACGGAACAATCGCTCTCGAAGCGGTTCTCATCAGTTTATACTGACTAAAATAGCACGAAGTATACTTGAGCGGTTAGGGTGGACGTGCTTGTACTCTTGCAAAAGGGCGGCTTCCCAGATGATTCTAATGTCAGGGTACAACAAGCATCAATAATATTATCAGTTATGTGACAAACAATAAATGGTGGGTTTCTCTCACGAGCGACGCTGTGTTCTATTTGTGTTCTTGCAAAACGTATAAGAACGTTATTGTTTTGTTTATTAAAATGTTACTGTATGCGTTGTTTGAGATTATAAGCAGTACTGTTAATGGTATCCGCTAGTATTATAAAGTACCGCCATGCCCTACAAATAGTATAAATATATACTACATACACATCTAGGAACAGATTATAAGCACTTTACACAACACTAGATTTACTTAACACACACCAGGATTTACTTTACACTCACACAGATTTACTTACTCATCATCCAGAATTCTCTTACGCCTCTATACACAATTTACTTACACGAACACAAGATTATCTTACAACTCACACAGATTAACTTATCTCACACCGACACTCACAGATTTACTTACCCTCACAGATTTACTTACACAACACACAGATTCTATTACACACTCGACAACAGATTTACACTTGAGCGGCACTACTCAGAATTTACTTACACTCAGCAAAAGAATTTACTTACACTCTCGGGCACAGATTTACGTCTACCCGCAACTACAATTCTGTTCATCACTACACACAGGACACACACATCACACACAACACAACACACCCGTTCACACACAAAGATTAGAATAATCATTTTTTGTATTTCCTGAGTTGAATATTCTTTATATTGTGATTTTGTTATGTATCTTAACTAATCCTTTGCTTTCCCTTCTCATAATCTTCCACTCACTACAGGTACTTACACTTCGCATCAGATTTATCTGTTATATACACACACACTCACACACGAAATTATTCCCAAATCGACTTAAAGAGGAAATTATACTCTATCGCACGAGCGGAGATTATACTATACAACACACATCACACACACACATCTATACACACATGCCCCATCCAATCTCCTGTTTGACACCAATCATATATATGAAGGACACTCCATGGGTGCTTTTTTTCCAGCCCAGTATGGCCGTTTCTCTGTGAGCCGTGGCTTAGTCAAAAATAATGATCTATTTACTTATATATTAAGTATATATTAATGAGATATATAGTATATCAGCCCACAGATTTACTTTATACCGCACTAGGATATTTACTTACATATATTCACACTACATATTGATTATACTTACTCACAGTTATATATATCTTATATAATATATACGTCTGCGTCACAAGTATTTACTTTACACTCACTATAACAGGATATACTCTTCAACCTATACACATCAGACTTACCAATTCCAGCCACAACACACACTAACATCACAAAATACGCAGACGACAGAACAATAGGAACCACTCACCAAAACCTAGAAACAGCCATCCAACTAACACAAGAATACATAGAACAAATACAAACCTGGTTAAACAAGAAGAATTTATGCGTTACCTTTTTACAAATGCTCTATTTCTGGTTTTGAATTTAGAGTGAAAATCAGATTAGTCCTGTTTGGGAAACGAACTGTAACTCTATTATTACAAATTTTGTTTTATATTTTTACTATATAATACTTATTTAAATTCTCAGTAAATTATTTTAAAAATTTGTAATGGAGTGAATAAATAGATTAAATGGAATCTTGATAGAATCATGAAAATTTTAATTTACTACAATTGTATGTAACTCCGAATTTTATTTAAAAACATCTAATACATTACATCATAATATATTTATATATGTATCCTTAAAGCTAAAGTATTAATCAGGTATTAATTCATCTTTCAGGTTCACTTGAGTTTGAGATTCTAAGGTGATTAATATGTTATTTTGTTTTATCTGCTTACTGCTTTAACTTCTATACGTTTGTATTTCTTTGCTTATAATCTTTACTGCTTTACACTTAAGCTTAAACTCATCTGATTTTATCTGCTTTAATCATCATACTTATTCATTCACATGATCACTTAATAAGTAGTAAATCAGTAAATGCATTAGAGGGTGTTTACTCCATAACAACTAAGGGATTTAGTACATTGGCTTTTTCTCTGTCGTTTCAATATCTGCTTTTAACTGCTTTTATCTTTACTTTCTGCTATACTGCTTTTAACCTTTCTGCTTTTACTGCTTACTCAGATTATACATACATTAACCTTAAAGCAGTAAAAAATAGATATAATCATATAAGAGGTGTTGGTTAAACATTAATATAGGGATTTAGTATTGGTTCTTTTTTGTTGGTTCCTGTGTTCACTAGCTTAAATACTTCTGCCTGTACACTGCTTATAAACCTCTTCTGCTATCTTGGTGCTTAACTTAACTGCTTTAGAGCTCGCTGTATAACTTCTTCTGCGGTTTACTGTTGACATTTTTAAACTTATACATGCATATATAGACTGCTTCTTAGACTTTCCCTGCTAATTACATTGCTGTGTAAGGACTGGTCGATGCCTTTGACGATAGTCTTTATGACATCCATTATATGTTTTGAACAATGTTTTATCACACAATATCATGAAGTATAATGTTTGGGGCATCTAGTATGCATAATGAATGGAGAGTTATTTTGGTAATATTTTTACTTTCCTGTGTCCTAATATAAAAGAGTGGAACTCGTCGTTTGAGTTTCTATACATTTATATATTTTTTGATTAATATTTTTTATTAACTTATTTTTTTATAATATTTTTTTTAAATTAATTCCTTAAGTGTATTTTATTTTTATTACTTTATGATTTGATCTGTGTTTCCACTTTTTTATTTCCAGGAAATTAATATGTTTATGTATTAAATAGTTAGTGGAAACTGATCACTATTTCACTTTATGTTATCATTCCGCATACACACAATAACATACTTTCAACTAGATGTACACTTATAAGCACTATCACTACTCTAGATGCCATATGCACGCTAATATGTCGGACTGCTTTCTACACAGGTTGAGAAACACCCGCACATCAGATCAACTCTTAAGTCTATTGTGGAATCAACTTTAACTTTAATCACTATAGCGGGTATGGCACAGCACATTACACAGTCGGACGAAAACACAGATTTATAGGTTACAGACACAATAATACTTTTCTTAAATGGCTATAGTGATATATATAGATCATTTAATATATATATGTATATAGTAAATATATGAATACACGGGAATATATATTATTATAATTGAGTATAATAATGACTTAGGATTGAATTATAGCACATATCAGTAAAAGTATCCAGGACCCTTGATACTGAGAGAGTGACTTCATATGTGATCAAGGTGGGGGAAGCGTATGCTCATGATATCGAAGTCATGTGCTAGAGGCCGCCATTCACCTGCGGCACATTATTATTTATATCATAACAATATTTTGTAATCTGCTTGATAATTTTGGGGTCGGAGTAGGCCAAAGATGAATGGAGGTATAACGGCGGCGTCAAGACATTAATCTAAACGATGAGGTGTTCTTGGCATATAAGTCAACTGTGAACGTGATTGCAGAAAAAGTTGATATGAAGAAGGTAGTATAAGATGCGCATACATATTGTAAGATTGAAGAGTGCGTCGTAGATGATATCTTAGAAAATGGTTGGAGTTCGGTATATTTGTCAGTGGAAGTTAGTATACCTACAAATAGTTGGAAGTTGATATAACATTTTTATGAAGAAAAGCACGATAGAGAGATGATGTAATAAAATCTATTGAATAAGAGAGACTAGAGTTAGTGATAAATCACGGCAGGTGATGAAATAGAAAGGAAATAAGAAGCATGTTCTGCGTAATAATTCTTCGTTAAAAATCTTTTAATTTATTTATTAGGTTGTTTATTTCTATTTTTGATCCATGAGCATTTTACTTCTTTTTTTACACCAAGATTTCACACACATTTTATTCTGTGCACTGATTTCCAAAACCGTATATTATATATTTGAACCAGATCTTACATTACTATATCCAGGTCTGCACATATAGAAGTAAATAATTATACATAAATATAATTATTATACATTATATAAATATATAATATTATATAATTCAATATATAATACATTTAAATAAATAAAACGAATACTATAAAAATGCTAAAAATGTGTTGTTTAGATTATTTTTAGGAATGAATGTGTGATCAATGATAATTATGGAAAAATTGAAAGTGTTTGAGATGAAAGGTTGAGAGCGATTTTGGCAGGGGACAATTCGTAATGGCAGAAGAGATAGTTAACGTGCTATATTTTAGGGATATTAAGGGCTGATACCATATTGAGAGACGAAGTTGTGATTGGAATAAAGTATACTATGGTTAATTTAGGAAATCATGTAAGGTGATTTTAAGAGATGTTAAGAGACAGAACGGATATCAAATGTGTATGTGTAACTATTACATTCTTTCGTCAGGAGAAGAAAAAATAGGATTAGAATAGCAAAAAGAAAATGGCTATTATAATAGAAAGAAGTAAAATTAGAAAGTAGAATCGAAAAACAAGGAAACGGGAAGTAGATAACGTGATAAAGAAAGAGATGGTATGGGTGACCAAACAGAGAGGTGTGTGTTAAAGGGGTGTTTCGAATAAATGAGGAGAAACAATGAGTTGAGAAGGGATGTAGGGTTGATGGGTCGTATAGAGTTAGAGTAAAAACTGGCGTAGGTCGAGAGATTAGAATATGGAATGGGGAGGATGGGTTGGGAGGCAGATCAAGAATAGAAAAGGAATATAGTATTTAGGGAAGCTGCATACATACCGTCATTTATTATTTTGAATAGTCTTTAAGATCAAAACTTTTATGGAAAAGTTCCGGGAAATGACGTCCTGTAAAAAAATTTAATAACATTAAATTACAGGAAACTACGTGTCTGTTTCTTATACATGTATAAAATATATAATACAATTAATCAATTTAATAACAAATTTAGATGGCAAAGCTTTAAAGGATTTCATACCTGGTAACCTTACGGGGGATATATGACTTTAAGTACTAAATATTTTAACAAAAATTTATAAAATTTAATAAAATTGAATGTTTTAAATTTATAGATTAAAATATAAACAAAAATTAATTAAATATATATATTTGTTCAAAGATAAGAATATATAGTATTAAAAAACGCTGAAAAATGTATATATTATTGAATGATATATAAACTGAAATCTTAGAAAACTTAAAATTTATAAATATAATCATATATTATTATAATATAATCCTTTATTAAAAATTATGATAAGCTCGTATTATTTTTCTTTTTGAAGTTGTGCTTTGTGAATAATATAGGATACTACATCTTAGTATAGTGATAACTCATATAGATTATCTGATGCACTCCAACATAGCCAAAATCTATTATAGGAATCTCTCTAAAGAATAAAGCACAAATTGAAAACCAGTGTTTGTTACTCCAGCAAGAAAATAACAATAATAAAAACACACAAATATAAAAAATAAAAAAAATAAAGCTTTGGAACATAAAATTTTTAAATAAATGAAAAGACATAAATATAAAAAAATATTATTATTGTAATTTATATAAAATAAATTGTGAAACAAAATTAATAATCGTCCCTATCAAACATAAAGCGTATAAAAAAAAAATATATAAATATTGTGATAAATAACTAAATTTAAATTATTCTTTGACGGCAATTTGTTAATAATCTCCCTAAAACCTTTAGTGTTGTATTAAATGAATTAGTATTACTTAGATATAGTTTTTTAAAAATTATTAAATGAAAATACATACATTTTTTTCAATAATATGGTATAGATAAGTAATAATATTATGAGAGTATTCAGGAAAGGAAGAATTAAGGTCAGTAGATAAGAACGTTATTAATGCGTGGCTTCTGTGTAATAATTAAAGGCTTTCGAGACTATAAGTCAGTATAAGCAACTTTGGTACAACAGATACAAATTATGCAGTATCGTAAACACTTAGAAAACCAAGACTTATAGTAAGACATTTAATAAGACCTTCCTTAAATTATAAAAATAACTTAAATATATTATTATTTTTATAAGTTTATTATGTAATAATTATTATTATTATATTTATTATTTAATTTGTTTAGTTATTTAATTTTCATTTTAATTACAATATTCTTATTAAAAAATATATATATTTAATATATATATAATTAATATAATATATATAAATTAATTAATATTATTATATATAACTATATAGTATATATTATAAAATGATTAACAGATATAATATTATATAGTGATATATACTGAATTAATACGTAGTAGAACTATAAAATATGAAATATACAGTTCTAAAGCTATTGTAGTCTCGACGTTATTAATGGATATATATATATATAATTATCAGGTATATCTTATATTAATATATAATAATATTATATAATTATATAATATCAAATACGTATATATATAATTAATATAATATATTAGATATAACTAAATATTACATGATTCCTGTTTATTAAAGCAATTTAATTGTAATGGCTTAAGGTATAAGTATATATAACATCTATAAGTTATATTAAAAATATTAATATATAATAATAGTGTGAGGAGGAAGCCAATTTTAAAATTAACGGTAAACTTCAGCTTTACTTAAATATAGAACTTACTTAAATATTTTTTTTAATACTATATATAATATATATATACATATTCTTATAATAATATATATAATATTATAAATAACTATCTTATATATATAATATATTATAATATATGAATATATACGAGAAGAGAGTAAGATTCATACGGAAATGCGATTTTATTTCTTAAAGCAATAGTGGAAATACCAGTCGTATTATCTTTACAAATTATGTCATATATTATATCAAAAGACTTTTTAGATCTGCTTACTGAAATTAACTACAATTATTATAACCTAAATATTTGAAAATCATTTATAATCAATGTAATACAAAAATAAAGTAATAACAAGAAGCGCGGGATTATGAAGATACTGAGCGTAAAATGTTAGAGATTTGCATTCTATACTAAGCATAGGTATCTCGACAGGAGGCGGCAGCATTTGACCAGTAGTTAAAGATCGTTACGTAATGTCGAACACTCAGTTCGCATAAAGTCATCCTCTGTGGTTATGTATTTTTTTGATGGCAATACATTACGAGCGTTTTGTAAGTAAATTACAGAAAGAGGCAAAATGCATTGATGCAAAAAAACGACAGAGGCTATGAAATACATAATCGGGCCCTCATGCACGGATGAACGCAGTACTTTATATGTATAACAAAAACGGCACAGGTGTACAGACACCTCCATTGATTATCTAACGCATTACTAAAAGTGGGTAAAGTAGTGTTACATCAATCTTGTATATGAGTGGAAATAAAATGCATAAATGCAATAGAATTAAGTTTCTATGTTTTATGTCTAATCCGCAGTGTAATAGTCACAAGGAAGTAAATTTCCGATGATAATGCTTTATCCGTTTCAAGTCAATTAAAAGGTCCAAGGTATCCGACTATATTGATATGTATTATATGTGTGTATGGGGTTAATGTGGATGTGTTGGTGGTACCATTTCTCCAATAATTTCTCCGTTTCTCCATACTATGCTAGTACTTACACATGGTTTAAATGGGTCGTGAGTTTGTTGAAAAATTTGACCCAGTTTCAGGACAATGGAATTCAAAAGTTAAGTAGCAAATTTTTATACTGATTGTGTCATCCGCTATAGAACTAGAGTGAATTGGTGATCAATCTAAGGACGATAGTGACAACCGCATACCGTCTCTGTAATTCTGTACATTGAATGCATTGGGTGTCTATTAAACGCTTCCTGTGGGATGTATCATACGGTTGTAAACTAAACTAGGCACCGCAAATTACAATGAGTAAAACGATGACAAGTGAGTAAATCTCCATTCTAAGTTAAGACAGTAATACCTGCGTGGGCCACTGCAGTGCACAACTACATATTTCCATTAGGCTGTTTAGGTCCGAAGTTTAAATCTTCGACCAGCTGTAGGGGTTAATTCTCCATTTCTCCCTCCGCACTATTTTGATTTGCCAGCGAATTCATAATCATAGTTCTTGTTACTTGTATGACTCCGATTCTATGAGTCTTTTAAAAGTATGTAATAGTTATATTAGAGTCACCGTGTTTTTCTTTGCAGTTACACCCGGCTCAGCTGATACCACCACCGCGATTTTTCCATTACACATATGACTGATATTAACTTCACTAACTAAATATATACTAAAATAATTGAAATAATGCATAAAGCAATAAAGTTAAGTATATATATTAATATATAAGCAAAACATGAGAATCGTGAAGTTGTTGTTCACAACAAGCACTAACCTATTTATAATAGTATTAATTATATACATATAATTATATCACGTTTTTCCATTCCTTCGTGGTAGGAAGGTATAATCTATCTAGCAGGAATGCAGTTCTAAGGACCTCAAATAACCCTCTTCTATGACACGCCGCGAGATCACCCTACTCCATTAATCTTACTGATTGCCCCCGGTTCTTTCCTCGGCCTCTCATCCTCTGTGCCTGCACGCTTCGAACTGAGTGTATTTCTGAAGGGTATGCAATTAACAATATGTTAACGAGAAATATAATATGACAAGTTATTTTCATCACTTTTACACGCACATATCCCAACTCTCATAACTAAGTATCATGCACGTAAGTGGGACTTAATCACATATATCATATTTGTACGTGGTCTTTCATACTGCATATCTAATCGCACTCATGTTGACAACTCACTTTTTTATCATGATAAGGAAGGTAAGACCACAATCACGATTACTTAGTTTTATGTTGGCTCGAGTACGCTAGACCACGCTGCTCATTTTTAGAGGAATATAATGTTTTTCTGGCACCCTGTCCTGAGCCCCGCACACACACCATGGTACGACACTACATTAACCATTTGAACGGAACGAAACAAAGCGATGTAATTTAATCAATACTATATATAATATTATATTTATATATATATGTATATAAATTATTATATATATTATATATCATATTAAATTGATATATTATAGTTACTAATTAAATATATATAATATAATATCCTAGTAGTGATACATAATAATTATAATAATTATTATCAATATTATATAATAATTATATATATAGTTAATTATTATTATTCACTATAGTAGTAGTAATAGTAATCATTAATAACGTAATAATATGACTATATTATAATATTGATTGTATACTTGATATATTAATCAATCTGCGGTGCCGGATTGATCTCTCCAAGGTAGGAACGATTAGATTATTTTAATTAATTATTTCTATAGGTATTATTTTAATAGAAAATTATACTATATTTAATAAGATATTACAGTGTTAACTGACTATTATATGTATTAACTATTACCATGAAACGTCTCCTACTTTTGGGAATCACATTCTTGAAGTGGGAAACCTTTCTTGAATAACCGATGTGAATGACCTGGCTATAATGCCTCTGGTCCTATGTTGATGAAACTGCAGCTCTCATGATATCTTCTACGTCATGAAGATGTACTTTTAGATCGACAAAGTTTTTAAACATCTGCGTATGTTGAGTAGACAATTCAGAGAATGCTTACCAAATCCACTTTGAAAAAAATAAAGGTTTATGATTCACAAACTTTCTACATCCACTCTGCATCCCTTTCACCTTTTTCACCCAGCCATAGCCTAATATTTAACTCTATACTTGTTCCAATTGCTCATATCTAACATGACTTCACACTGGCGGACTCTCCTCACCCGTCACCTTACTCTTATCTACATCTATTTTAAAACTTAACCCTTCCATTTAACGCGCCAGCCAAACCCGTCTTCCAATTTCTAAACTTTCTTAGATTCGACACACAAAACAAATCATCCGCAAACAATAAGCAAGGCACTCTCCACTCTCCATTCAGTCTAACACTAATTCGTGCGTCGTAATTACTAATGCTACACTCTATTTCTTTCTATCATCTACGCGTAAATTAAATAGCCAATTAATATTATAACTGCTTCACTATAGACATAGATATGTTGTGATTCCATTCAGAAGCCTACAACACCGATATAAAATAATACTGCGACAAGCTTACCTATAATGCTGTCATGCGCTGTTGGGCAAGTCATAAAGCCTAAATTACACCTTATTTCTTTTTTATCTCTCATTTTCTCAATCATTATGTTTTAATGTGAAAATTTGATCTACACATCCTCTACCATTCTGAATGCACTTTGTTATTCGTCAATCAGGTCCCTTCAGCACTTCTTTAACCAAAAAAAGTACTACCAATTTATTCCTAACACTAATTACGTATATCAAATTCAACATTGAGTTTTCAATTTATCTTCTTCTGAATGAAAATGACCATTCCGAACCTCTTCATGCATTACTTGCTTGCTTGGTTCCTGTTACTGCTCGGAGGGGCATAGAAAAACACTCTCACTCTCACTCTCCAAAACTCACTCACACTCAACTCACACTCACACTACACTCACACTCACACTCACACTCACACTCACACTCACACTCACTCTCACACTCACCTTCACACTCTCACTCTCACTCTCACTCTCACTCTCAATCTCTCTCACTCTCTCTCTTCTATTTTTTTCTCCATCTCTCTTCTCTCGTCGTGTCTATCTCTTCTCTCTCTCTCTCTCTCTCTCTCTCTCTCTTCTCCTCTCTCTCTCTCTCTCTCTCTCTCTCTCTCTCTCTCTCTCTCTCTCTCTCTCTCTCTCTTCTCTCTTTTCCTCTCTCTCTTTCTTCTCTTCTCTCTATTCCTCTCTCTTTTCTCTCTCTCTCTCCTTCTCTCTTCTCCTCCTCTCTATCTCCTCTCTCTCGTCTCTCTCTCTTCTCATTCTCTTTCTCTCTCCCTTCTCTCTATCTCTCTTCTCTCTCCTCTCTCCTCCTCTCTCTCCTCTCTCTCTCTCTCTCTCTCTCTCTCTCTCTCTCTCCTCTCCTCTCTCTCTCTTCTTCTCTCTCCTCTCTCTTCTCTCTCTCTCTCTCTCTCCGTCTCCTCTCTTCTCTCTTCTCTCCTCTCTCTCTTCTCTCTCTCTCTCTCTCTCTCTTTCTCAGATTTCTCTCCATCTCTCTCTCTCTCTCTCTCTCTCTCTCTCTCTTCTCTCTCTCTCTCTCTGTTCTTGTTACTCATCGGAGAAGTATACAACTTCTGCCATGATTTACCAACTCTGGTTTATCATAACAATATTTCAGTGATCGAATGATCTAATCTGTGAATGTGATCAGCCCACACAACACCGACTTGGGTTTTGGTTCTCGATCGACCAGGATTCAATCCCGAGGTATAGGAACGCGAGCACAGTGTTTTACCAACTGAACTATTGAACACCTCATCATAACCTTTCTTCTAGGGATGTACCGATAGTATCGGTATCGGTATCGGCCATTTTTTATGGTATCGGTATTCGGTTAAATGGCTACTAGCCGATACTTCTACTTTTTTGGGTGAAAACATGAGAAACTTTTAGATTCAATAAACTAGTTCGATATAGATAGCTAGTACTAAGTTATGTTTTTATTTTCCTCGATTTCTTTTTTAACTTAGATTTTTAGCGTTTCTCCAACTTGGGCTTTAGCGTAAAATTTACCTATTTGGACAGCCATTATTATAATTTATTCAGATTTCTACTTTTTTATTTGATCAATTTGCACCCACTCGTGAGAGCATGGAGTGTGAGTGTTTTTAACCCTCTGGATTATTCATATTTTAGATATTTGCTGTAAATAGGGTTTTATCGTTTTAAAATTTAGGTTTTAGCGTACGAATAATTTTTCTTCATTTCTCCTTTGGTTTTTGTCTATTTGTTTCTGTCTGTTTTTTTTATGTGATTGTGTGTTTGATAGCAGATTTGCACAGGCGTGGCTTTCTTTTGACTTTACCAACATCAATGGCTTGCACTCTAACTCTGCATCCATGGAATACTACCTCTCTAACTCTAAACCTAATTTTATGCTCTTGTCTGAAACCCAGATGGCTAAGAATTCATCCTTCAACTCGTTTAATATATCCAACTATAACTTATTTTATAATTTCCGTCTGAAGGGTGGAGTATGTGCCTATGTAAATATAAACACTCCTATAACACGTCTCGAGAATCTCGAATCTCCTAACTTCGATGTTCTGTGGCTTAAAATCTTTCTTTCTTCTACTACAATATTCTTATGCTTCTGCTACTGTTCTCCTAACAGAACAGATTTTCATGTTTTTTGATTACCTTACTACCTTCTCACGAAACTGTTAATCTTTCTCATCCAAATACTGAGGTTCTCTATTTAGGGATTTCAATGTACACAACACTGAATTGTTGGGTTCCTCTCATACTGATTTAGGTGGGGAGGAAGCCGAATCATTCAGTATTCTCAACGATATGGAGCAACTAATTAAAGAACCTACACACATTCCGGATCGTCCCAACCGGTTCTTGAACACACTTGACTTATGTTTCACCACTAGTCCTTCTCTCTATAAATACAGCTTCTGCCGATAAAGTGGGAACTGTAATTGTTAATGGGATGAGCAGGTTCATTCCTTCTTGGACTAAATCTTTTTCTCCTCAAAATCCATGGTTCGATTGTGCTTGTTCCCTGGCCATTCAGGCTAGAGACCATGCTTATCGGGTGTGGAAAAATTCTCGTTCTCCTATCACTCTTGCCAATTTTCATTCAGCTAGAAATCGTTGCAGGGATACTCTTCGACGAGCAAAGCGAACTTCATTAAACGAAAGTGCGCTGACCTCCTTGGTTCTCCTACTGACAAAGCTCTCTGGCCTCTTGCCAAAAACATCTCTAACAACTTATGTAAATCATCCTTTCCTCCTCTTATTCGCTCTGATGATCCTGTTGTTAATACTCCAACTGAAAAGGCCAATCATCTCTTTGGCCTCCTATTTTCCTCTAACTCAATCTTGGACGATTCTGGTATTCCTCTTCCTCCTTCTTCTCCTCTCAGGTGTCCTATGCCTTTACCTGTCATTTCATTTGATCGGGTGCATGAGCTCCTGAAATCTATGAACGTTAGAAGCTCGAGACCCTGGATGGTATTCCTTCCGAGTTTTGAGGAAGTGTTCTTCCGTTGACCACACCCCTCGTTCAACTATATTCTCTATGCCTCAATACTAGCACTTTCCCTCAGTGTTGGAAGCGCTCATATGTCCAACCTATTCCGAAAAATGGATGCTGTTCTGATCCTTCTAACTATCGCCCTATAGCTCTAACTTGCATTCTTTCAAAGGTCTTTGACCCTTCTCAACTCTCACTTCTTAGATCATCTAGAATCTCTTTCCCTTCTTTCCGATTACCAGTACGGCTTTCGGTGCTCGAGATCTACTGGCGATATACTTTCCTATTTAACAGATTTATGATTTTCCGCCCTTAGGAACTACGGGAAGACTTGTGTAGCGCTTGACATATCCAAAGCATTTGACCGGGTATGGCACGCGTCTTTGCTTATGTCTAGCTTTCTTTCAAATCGATCAATATCGGCTGTTGTTGATGGGGCGACTTCTTTTTCTGTCAATAGTGGTGTTCCTCAGGGTTCTGTTTTATCTCCTACTTTATTCCTGCTTTTCATCAATGATCTTCTCACCTGCACATCTAACTCTATCCACTCATATGTCGATGAATTGACCCTTCATTCTTCAACTCATTTCAATTCTGCTCCCTCTTTTGCTTCAAGAATTGCCTTACGTCTTAATCTTCCGATTCTATTCGCTGATCTGATAGAATTTCCGGGTGGTCTCAAGATTGTGAAATTTAATTCTTTAAAACCCAACTTCTACAAATTCCTCTCTAAGACACCTAACTTTCCTATCTCTTTCGACGGATCTCTCGTCTCTCCTGTTGACAATATAAACATCCTTGGTCTTAACATAAACAAAAAAATGAATTGAAAACCTCAAATCACAGTGGTTGCTAGGGCGGCCTCAAAGAAACTGAGAGTTCTGTTTAGACTGGGAGACTTTTTTCCTCTTCTCTCAGTTACCCAATCTAAGGCCAAGGGTCTCATCCGGCCCTGTATGGAGTACTGCTCTATATCTGGGAGGCTCTGGTTTCATCCGGCTTTTGGATAGGTCGAGTCAAAAGGCCAAAAGACTTACAAACTGTCCTGTGCTTCTAGTTCACTTGACCTCTATATTTACGGCGCGATGTTGGTGCTTTATCCCTTTTCCATAGGTACTGTAGCGGCAAGTGCTCGAGGGAACTATCCACTCGCGTACCACCACCTTTACGACGCCCTCGTAGCACAAGAGGTGCTGTGTTGGCACGTGAGTTTTGTGCTGATATTAGTAACTCCAGACTAGTTCACTGCGGTGCTTCTTTCTTCCTGTCACCTCTGTTCTGTGGAATTTTCTTCTTCCATCATTTGTGTTTCCTACTCAATAATATTCTCACTTTAAAGCCTGCGCGTCTGTGCTCATCTGCGTAATTTGCGTTAGATGAATTTTTTAGGCATTCAACACCCACTCCTTGAATAGGGTTCTGCCCGTGAGCGGCGGTGACAACTGTAAAAATAAATAAATAAAAGGTTCTAATAAGGAATTCCTTAAGCTAGCTGAAACACCACAAGAATGGCATCTCCGACGGTGAATCACTTCTAGAATGCATTTAAATAGCATAACCGAGGAGCTTGCTCGCTTGACAAAAAAAAAAAAAAGATTCACAGAAGTGGAAGCCGCGTTATCTGCAACCCCTGGCAACAGCACTGATAGTGACGATGGTGGCTTTTCAGCAAATAAACCTACTGAAGATGAAGAGGATTTGGATGTGTTAGACTCTGATAAGTTCATGGCCGAAATTGCAGTGACATCTCATTCACCTTCAAAGGAATCAGGGAACCTCATCGTAAAAACTGAAGAGACAGTAATCAAGGAGCAAAGATAATTCAAATTTGCAATCTGTGAAAGAGATGAGGCTCTACGAAAACATGAGATGCTGCCTACAGAAGAGAATCCTTTCATGCGGTGGCATGAAAATGGGCCAATGTTTTCATTATTATCAGTGCGTGCAGGCAAATAATTATCAGCACCTCCTTCATCTGACGAGAGAGAGAGAGAGAGAGAGATATTTATAGTGTAGGTAGGAATGTAAATACCCCAAAAAGGAACAGTCTCTCGCCAGATACTAGTGAAAGCTTAATGTTTTTGCATCACAATTTGTGAATTTTTGAATTTGAGTATTGAATGATATCTATCTTTATCTTAAAGTATTTTATTATGTCATGTTTGAGTAAAAGCGTTTTTTAATTTTATCTTTTCAGTTGATTAATTGAGGTCTCTTCTTTCATTATTTTTATTCTTTATATTGTAGCTAGTTAAAGAATCTTCTTGTAAATTGTAATCATGTTAAAACATAAAAGCTAGTAGCTAAACTTTGTTAATACTTAATGGAAAATGGAAATGGAATATTTTTTAAATAAACACAAACATAAAAAAGTTATTAATATTATATATGCATTTATTATTCCTAAAGATACTATTTTAATTTATAAAATAAATATACTTGGGCACAACAAAATATGAAATATAAATGACTAAGCATTGGTTGTACAGGGAATGCAATCTTGAGTTGCCTAGCAGTACACAAATGTTCTATCTTATTACTGTGTATTTATTATATTAATTAAAGTATCGGTATCGGTATCGGCACCTAAAAAAATAGAGTATCGGTATCGGTATCGGCCTCTTTTCTGGTATCGGTACACCCCTACTTTCTTCCCTAAAACAACTTCCTTCCTTCTTATCACTCCTAAAGATTTCTCTCTTTCGAATCTTAAAGAACTATTTTCATCATCCATTACTATAATGTATATATGAATCTACGTTCTAGCGGTTTTGAATAACCTACCATTATGCATTCACAAACATCATTTTTTCCATCCAATGTTTTGAAATATCATTAAATAAGTAACATCTCTTAGAGTGAATTTGTCACAAGGAGTCATTTCAACATTAACCAATAAAGAAAAAAAGAAAAAAAAATTAATTACAATAAAACTAATATTATTTACTACCTACTAAACCCTGGATTGTTATTAACTTGCATTTTATCACAAGAGTATTTACAAAATATTATAATTCACTGCTCATCTCTCGTCCATTAAAATCATTCTTATATTTTTAAATTTCTCCTCTAACTCCCTCCATTTTATCGTTGAAGTAAATTCTTCAAGAAAAGTTACATTCATTTATTCTACCTTTCTCTACCTAGTTCTCGAAATTTAAAACAATTTTTTTATTATCATTTCAACTGCTGAATAAACACTTACTTATATATTCACAGACAAGCCGATTTCATTTCAAGAATACTATGTTATAGTCTCCATTGTAAAAAAAAAAAAAATAAGAATACTAAATATAATTTGATATATGGTAGGGCCCCTGTAAAGAAGCGTTTAAAAAGTGGTGAAAATAGCACAGCGCTTCAAAAGCTTCGCTAACGCCAGCTAAATAGGTTAATGATCAATGCATTATTCCACCTGTCCGAGGGCTTCAAACCCTCCTATATATATATGGAACAATATATTACTCAATGACCTATTTAACCGGCATTAACAAGGTGGTTCTAACACCGCGATTTAGACTTTAGTATAGCTAGGGCCTTAAGATTAATGTAAATTTACTGACCTGAGTCAAACTGCAAATAATCGGTAACCTTTTTATAATGCCTAATTGCCAAATTGTATTTTTCCCCTTTAAAATATTCTGTTCCCCTTTGTTTTGATATTTTGGCCTGTTCGAGTTTTTCCACCTGATCCATTTCCCAAGATTCTTTCGCTTTTTCAAAATCTCGAAGATGAATGGAATATTCGACACTTGTAGAAGGGGGTATTCCTTCTCCTAATGTTCCGTCTGAACACAAGGTATACTGAAAGAAAATTTATAATTAATTTTTTAAGAGTCGGCTGTGTATAAAGAATTCCAAATATAACTGACATGGTAAAAAAATTTTTTTTAAAAAATATAAAAAAAAAAACTACGAAGGAACAACAACAACAAAAACAAAAATTCTAGTCCTAACATTAAGGAAATTAAAATAGATGCTTTTCCATAAATTTAAATTCAAAACGGTTGAAGATTTAGCATTATGTTAAAATATTTAAAAAACATTTTTGGCTTCTTCCTAATCTCAATTATATAATATTTTGCAGTTTCATTAAAAACAATACAAAGTAAATAAATTAAGCATTCTTCAGCTTATTCCGTTATTAGTTTAAGAAATTGAATACATTAATAATAATAATAATAATAACAATAATAATAATAATAATAGCGCACGAAAATCGAAAGCGTTTTCACGATAAATGCGAAACGGTTAAACACCCAAATTTGATATTGAACGAAGTAATACG
>JABUQX010095140.1:2500-22041 GCA_015478945.1 Trachelipus rathkii
TCTGAACACATTGTAACTTAGTTATATTATATACATATATATATATATATATATATATATATATATATATATATATAATATATATATATATATATAATAATATATATATTATATATATATATATATATATAATATATATATATTTATTATATAAATTAATATACTATTATATATATATAATATATATATATATATATATATATATTATAATATATTATACTATATATATATTATATATATATATATATATATAATATATATATATATATATATATACATATAGATATATATATATTTATACTATAATATAATATATAAATATATATATATATATAATAAATATATATATATATAATATAATATATATTTATATTATTATATATACTAACGATATATATAGTCCCACTAATATACATTAACACGCAGGTTAACAACATACCCTCATGTAAGACCCTAGCTCACTCAAAACTTAAGTCCTTTTACATCACCAACGATTTAATTGCACCAGCCACCTTAGTTGCCATTCAAACTTTACTACTACACTTGCATTACATCGCTCCTTTTCATTCATACATATATATAATAAATATTTAAATTACAGACACTTTTTCCAGCTGCTCACCATTAACATAACTTCACCTGAAGTCTGTCCTCACTCACAACCATAACCTACTCTTATCTACGTTTACTTTCAAAACCCCTCCTTTTTACAACCCAAACCCTGCCAAACTCCTCTACCAGTCCTCTCAAAAACTCTCTTCAGATTCGCTCCACAAAAACAAAATCATTCCTCAATATAATAGGTATGAAAAAACTCTCACTCTCTTTCATTCTCCATCATTCCAACACACTATTCCTTGTCACTCCTACCTCTAATTTGTTTCATAACCCCATCCATATAAAAATTGGATCCATATACATCCATATAAACATTACAATCTCAGTATACTAAACTATGGACAATAAAATAATCACTTTCGACTACTTATTCTGACACTCGCTTTCCACTATCGTCACACATAGTTTTGATTCCATTCAGAGGCTTACCACCAACACCATATCAACTAACACCTGCATGCCATAGAGCTTCCCTATTTAATCCTATTATACGCCTGTTGGCAAATCCATAAATACTGGAAATATAATTTACTCTCGCATTGCATTAATATGACCAGTATCATTTACCCATGTTTCAATGTAACAGATTTTCGATCCACACATTCCTCTACCACTTCTAAAGCGCACCTTGTTTTTACAAAAATTAGTTTCTTCAGTCATTCGCATCGCACCTCTTCGACCAAAAATTACCAGCATATACGTAATGGGCCCGCTGCCATTGCATTCTTTTTCCCCCTTCCAGGTGAGGTGCCCGTCTCAAATGAGAGTGCGGAAGATGGAAGAGGTGCACGCGAGACAGTGGAAGGCTTAACGGAGAGAATATTACACCTGGCTGGTGGAGCAAAAACTCAATTAGCCGTAAAAGCTAAGTAAAAGGGCTATGTGGTTAGTTATATTATGTATATTTATATATATATTAATACAGCCTATATATTGAATTAGATGCATGCCACTATTTTTAGTTCGTAGATATTATTTATCACCCTTCAATTTCAGGCAGGTAAATAATTGAAACTCAAATTGTTAATGCAAGTGAATCTGTTCCTGCTAAAATAGTTTACATTACGAAGTAGTTAATTTTATCTGCTACTTACCGGTACCTCAAAATATCTGATATCATTTTCCTCTTGCCTTGAAGATCTTAGACTATAAAATCTCCCCACATTAGGGTACGTGTTCTTTTATTGTACCCTGTTTTATGAGTTATATTGTGATATTCTGCTCAATAGCGTTATTTATTTTCTGATTTGCTAAAAATTGCGTTAGAGTTGATAACTGCATTTTTGCAGGGATCGGATTTGGGAGCGGTTTAATCCGGCCTCGAGTTTCATTTTATCAGTGCTGGAGCACATCTGACCAATTCGTCCACTCCTCCAGTCCCGAGGACATATTCAATTGTTACTCGAGTGTCCCTGTCTTTTCATGGTCACGTATTTCACCGTCCAGTCATTGTTAATTGTGGCTCAATAATTGCCAGAACTATAGCCGAAGTTGCGGGCTATATTACTGATGCTGCCGCTTTATGACACTTATTACAACAGAGGGTCGAATGGCTGCAGATAAATAAGTTATGTTTTCACTCATTGTTGATTGATTCGCAGTCGTAAATATATTCGATGCACATAGAATGTTGAAGTCACTAAGTACTAGCGGGATTACTTACTTGCATATATTTTGATGCGTCTGTAAACGTAAACGTAAAAAAATTGTGTAGACCCTCATATTTTCCGTGTCTTTGCATTAAGGAGTCTTGCTTTTATTATATTATGTTGGTACTCTCAATATGAATAATTTATCTATATGTAAAACTTATATTTAACCTACCTGAATATTAATTGCTTTATACACGAATAATGATTATTTTATAACAATATTCCGATAATTTCGTATTGTACTTTCTATGTATTACTTTAAATATGCCTATATCTATATATATGCATATTTTGATCGTTCGGGTTAATAATTATTAACACGACAACTGCCATATTCTGCTATCTTAAAGTTGTGCGATTTATATTTTTGGTAATTTGTACCGATTTAACTATCAGTCGCGAGAATACACCTATATTTATATAGGTCTATTGATCGTTCTGGTAATTCAATTTTATTACCTCTACGATCTGGTCAACTTCGATTGGCCCCTCGGATCTGATCGGCTATACTGTTGCTGTAACTCGTTTAATTTCAATAACAATTTCTAATTTTATTTTTTTTATATTCCTGGATAAATGTATGGTGCAAACGCACAAATTGTATATATGTGTTTTTTTTTAAATTATATATTTTTATAAGTAATTGGTGTGTCTGCGTTTTATTTAATAGATAGTCTCCTTAGTAACACATAGAGTATCCCGTGATCCTTCCTTCTTTTTCATTTTTCTCTACAAAAGAGTTGCGCAACGGCTGGGCTGGCGCTTTCTTGCTGATCACGTCGATCATTTTCTGTCCTATTAGCTTTCTGCGCTTAGGGTTCCTTTTCTCTTTTTCGACTATTGGCAGGGTTTGCCCCCTCTTCGCCGTTACATATTAATTGGCGACCTTGCCAGGATACTCTGTTACTATTGGGGACTCTTATAGGGTGATTTTACATCCCCAAGCTTAAATATTTCAGTATGTCTGAGAACGCAGAGAATGTAAGTGGAATGGATGATATTGATACTTCTGGGGCATTACACCTTCCCAATACATCTGGGGGGATGGCCACGGGGGGGTCAGTAGATAGGAATCCAGTAGAGGTAGAGGAGAAAAATCTGGTTTTGGAAGAGTTGAAACGGTTGACAGCTGCTCTAAATGAGACACAAAGGCAGTTGAATGAAGAGAAAGCGGAGAGGCAGAAGTTGATGCAAGAGATGGAAAGCAAGCGAGAACGCAAGCCACCGGTTGCAGAGGGACGTTTTCGATTCCCGTTTGAGCGAGACAATTATAGCTCTCAGCTGTCCAGGGAAGTTGATAACCCTAGAGCATCGGAGGTTGTCGGAGGTAGCTTAGGAAGATACCACTTACCTAGAGTAGGCTTTACTGGTTGTGAAGGTGGTGGGATGTATTCTGCCACTGGAATATATCAAGTGCATCATACCAAAGCGCACCCGCACTATCAACTGTGACTACTTCAACTTATACCGCACCAATTTCCACAGTTCCATTGATTGATTTTGGTGGGATTCCATCTGGTAATGCTGGCACAGCGAGACCGGACCCTTTGGAAGCTATGCAGGCTCAGTTGACGATGATTACTAAGTCAGTTACTCTGCTGACGCAGCTGCATGCACGGGCGTTTCGGCCGCGCGCCGCACCACCACCGAAGTTTATGCCTGACGATGGACAAGACTTTAATAAATTTCTCTGGAGGTTTGAACGATATTGTGAGTTCACCTACCCGAATCAACCTGATGACTGGGAAAGGAAGAATGACATCTGGATTAAGAAAAGACTTTAATAAATTTCTCTGGAGGTTTGAACGATATTGTGAGTTCACCTACCCAGACCAACATGATGACTGGCTGATAGTTTTGGGGAATTACCTGGGCGGATCATACTTGGAGTTGTATCGGCAGTTAACTAAGGATGAAGATTCATATCCTGCTGTAAAGAGCGCTTTAATTACATGGTGGAATCATGAGTTGGAAATGAAGAAGCAAAAGGCCACACAGGAGTTCATGCTGGCTAAGAGGAAGTCTGGAGAAAGTATTAATATGTTCGCGTTACGCCTTGAGCAACTGGCTAGCCGAGCGTACCCCTGGTATGACAGGTCGACACATAACAAACTTACGGTTCGCGTCTTTTTTGGTAGTAATATGCCGCTGGATTTTGTGGAAACAGAGAATTGCGTGATTAATTTTGAATCACAGGGGCGAACTGGCCAAACGGTTGGTTTTGATTTCAAGTATCGACGATTGGCCCAATGATGCATTACATTTTTATGATACTCGGCATAGAACAAGGTAAGGATGAGGTGGAGTCCGAGGTCATCACCATATCTCACGTCACTCCTAAAGATTCTGCACCGAGGAAGAACATATGGAATGAAATTGTGAACCGTTATGCTCCTAGGCAGACTTCTTCACCCAAAGCTCAGAAGACTAAGCATCAAGAGAATGATAATTTTCCAAGAAGTCAGCAGAAAAATTCCGGTAATACTGGAAGGACCCAGGGAAGTCCACAAAATGCTAGGAAAGCTCAAGCCAGTCAGCAAAATACGCGAAGATCAGCTAAGCTCTGTCATCATTGTGGCAAGACAAATCATACGATTGATGACTGTTTCCTCTATCAGAACATCTGTTCGTTCTGTCGAACGAAAGGACATCAAAGGGAGGAATGCAGGAAATTACAGCAGAGAAAGGAAAATAATCAATCCCCTTCACGGGCGGAAACACCAGTGTGTCCATATTGTTCTGGGGACCACTTTGGTATAAATTGTCAAAGGCAGGAAGATTCTGCGCGAACTTCGCCTAAGCCCCAAAGAAATAATCAGGGGGCCAGGCCAAAAGCAAACCGTTGCACCACTTGTGACGAGGTTCACGAACCAGGCGCGTGCAGTGGTGCTCCTTTAAACTCCACAGCCCCGTGACTCTAGATCAGGCCACGGAGCTTCAGGGGCAAATAAATGATCTGTATTCTGATGTAGACAACCCCTTATCTAATACTGGAGAGGTTAAAGTCCATTTTAGTAATGTAGATAGCCAACTCTCTTCATGTCCGCTGTGCTCATTGTTTGGATGGTGGGACCGATGTATCCTTCGTCTTGGTTGACATGTGCAGCTGCGTCAACCTCATTAATCAATACGTTTTTTGGAAAGAACTTACCCCAATATTGTGCGTTGCGTTCTTATGCGGCCAGTTCGAACAATCAGTGTATTGGTGCAATACTGTCCGGTGACGCAAGATGTCAAAGCTTGCATTGCGGTCCGTAGCGGTTTTTGTCACCGTTTTGACGAAGTTTTATGTGGTCCCTTCAGAGTGCTTGAGAGAATCCTTGTTTTGGAGTTCCATTGTTGCGATGCCAATAATCTTCTCCACCGATAATGTGAACACATTGCAGTCGCTGTAGTTCGCGAAGGAGAAGTCGGTTTTAAGGTAATTAAGCATACAGGACTCCTAAATGTTAGAAAGTTGGTTGAAAGGAATGAAGTATTGCAGTCTCGGAAATGCCAAGTTGGAAGCTTTATCAGATGTGGATTTAATTCAATAAATCTGGATGGCTGTCCATACGTTCAGGACACGCTCTTATTGGAGGGGGTTCGGGATGGTAATTTGGAAGTGCTTCCTGGGGTAATCTCGCATGATGATTCGCCGGTGGTAGCTGTGTGTAACTACAGTGACCATGCAAGGTTTGTGCCAAAAGGTTACTTGGTCGGTAAAGTGCTGCCAATTTCTGACGTCGCTGAGGTGAATGTGGGTCATGTGGAAGCTGTTGAGGATGACTCCAGCGAACCGCATATGCATGAATATTGGACTAGAGACAAGATTATTGAGGAATTTGAATTTTCGGATATTCCGTTGGACGATGCGCAAAAGGAGCAACTTCTTAATCTGTTGCTGAAGTACTCTTCTGTTCTCAGTACGGGAGATGATGATGTTGGCCTGGCTGAGAATGTGCAGCACCATATTGAATTGACCACTGATCGACCTATCCATGTACCTGTGCGTCGATTTCAAGGGCCATTAGCGCAGGAGATCGAGCGACAGTGTTACGAGTTGGAGGACAGCGGCATCATCCGAAAAAGTCGATCACCTTATTCTGCTCCTGTTGTGCCAGTGAGAAAAAAGGACGGTTCTTTACGTCTATGTATCGATTACCGGGCCTTAAATAAATGTACCAAGGATGACGCTTTTCCCTTACCTAACCTGATTGACTCGATATATAATATGTCGGGTTCAAAATACTTTACCACAATCGATTTGGTTCGTGGTTATTACCAAATTGAAATGGCCGAGGATAGTGTGGAAAAGACTGCATTTTCAACGCCTCTTTCTCATTATGAGTTTCTTCGGATGCCATTTGGGGTGAAGGGTGGACCAGCCACTTTCCAACGGGGCATGATGCTGGCTCTTTCAGGAATTCCCTGGTCAGAGGTCATGGCTTATTTGGATGACATAATAATTAGGTCCCGCACTTTCGAGCAGCACTTGGTTTCTCTGGAAAAAGCTCTGAAGGCATTACAAGCTAATGGGTTTAAATTGAAGCCACAGAAGACGAAGTTGTGTCGGGAGTCTGTGGAATTTTTAGGGCATCTTATTAGTGGTCAGGGTATTCTTCCCCTGGAGAAAAACTTATCTGGAGTTCTTGATTTCCCAGTGCCTAAGACAGTTAAGCAATTGAGGCAGTCTTAGGCATGTTGTTAATTTCTATCGCGTCGCAATTCCTAATTGTTCGAAATTGGCATAGCCGTTATCCGTGCCAGACTGGCGGACGTGTGTTCGTTGGACGCCCGGATGAAACGCCGTTTGAAGTGCTCAATCAGCGTTGGTAAGTCCAACATTGTTAACGTTTCCGGATTATGGTTTGAATTCTCCGCCCTTAGAACTCCATGTCGATGCTTCTGACATCGGTGCTGGGGCAGTGCTATCGCAGCAGAAGGATGGCGAATCTCGACCTATAGCTTTCATTTCAATGACTTTTTCAGAAACGCAACAGCGGTATTCTACCGTTGAGCGCGAGTTAGCCGCTTTACGGTGGGCAGTGAGGGCCTTACGACCTTTTCTTTGCAATGAGAAAAAGTTTGTGATCTTTAGCGATCATGAGCCGCTCCAATATTTGCAAAACATGTCGGCCGCTGATGGGCGTATAGCTAGGACGTTAGACGAGCTTAACGAGTATAACTACGAAGTGCGACATATTAGTGGGAGGAAAAATGTCCTCGCTGATGCGTTGTCACGTTCACCACTTTCTGCTTTGGAGTCGGATTATTTACCGGAGTCGGAGTCGGTTAACTGCTTGGGTGAGCAGTTCACTGTCCCAAGGGGTTTTAGGCAGGTGGAGGTACCTGGGGGGGGTGATTCGCTCTTCAGATGTTTCGCGCTATGCTTGGAGGGGAGTGAGAGTGCTCACGTAGACATACGAGAAGTAGTTGTTGACGAACTTTTAAAAGATCCGAGTAAATATAATCTGCAGGGTAGGAATATTTTGAAAAGGCTGAGACTTATGAGACTTCCTGGACAGATGCCTATTCCGGAAGTAATTCAGGCATTTGCCCAACTTTGTAAATATCAGGTGCACGTGTATTATAATACGTCTACTCCCTTAATTTATGGTGATGAAAGTAGTGACGTATGTTCTTTGAGGTGTGTATCTGGTATACATTATAATCTGCTGCATCCAATTCAAAAGTGATGGTGGAAAGCATATACCACCAGACGATAGCAGCGATCGCCGGGTAAATATGGTAAAGGTTCAGAGTCTCAATATTTCATCTGATGCAGATCATAATCTAGTTTCTAATTCTACGATAGACAGTGAGGTTATTTTGAGAGAGCAAAAACAGGATCCAACTCTGAGGAAACTTGTTAGGGTGGTTAAAACTCAAACCCCAGTTCCGCAGTGGGATAAGACCTTAAGTTTATTTAAGACAGTGGGTGATAAACTTTCCTTGGAGGGTGATATATTATGCCTCAATTCGGGGGACCGTAGGAAATATATAATTCCTTTTTCATATTTGATTGCTGTAGTCTGTCAGATTCATTATGAGTATGGTCATTTGGGGAGGAATAAGTTAATCTCTCTCATATACGAAGACTTGTGGAATCCGAGGGTGGTGCAAGTTGTGGCTGATGTGTGTAGAAGTTGTCCACATTGTCAGCAGAACAAGACAAACCCAAATAGTGTAAAACCACCACTCCTGAAAATTACTTCAAATCATCCTTTTGATTTGTTGGCGGTGGATTTGCTTCAGTTGCCACGGTCAAGAGGTAATAATGGTTATTGTTTTGTGGCCATTGACCACTTTTCAAAATTTATTTCCGTGGTGCCACTTGTCAAGAAGACTAGTATTGCTGTGGCGAATGCATTTAAGTACAAGTTGTTACCTTTTTTGCCATATATCCCTGACCGCTTGCTTAGTGATAGAGGGCTGGAATTTATGGGTGAACCGTTCGAAGGTCTTACGAGAGTTTGGTATTTCTCACGTGGTAATTTCGAGCCATATGCCACAATGTAACGGAGTTACAGAGAGGGTCAATCGTACTCTGTTGCAGACCTTACGGATGTTGGTGCAGGAAAATCCTGTTTCCTGGGATACCGAGTTGCCTCAGGCCGTAATTTTGTATAATAATACGTGGCATTCTGCCATTAAAGCGACACCTAGCGAGGTTTTATTAAAAAGAGCGCATACTTTTGCCAGAAATCCTTGTTTGCAACAATATTGGAGGGAACCTTCTTCTAAATTCGCTCCATATAAAAAGGGGGATAAAGTTGCTTATAAAACCCATCTTCCAGGGGATTTGGTCACAAATAAGTTTAAACGCCGATATACTGGTCCTTTTGTTGTTCTCAGGGTGTATTCTAATAGTCTGTCATATGTTATTTCCCGCTATCCTCTGGAGCCTCAAAGTAAAGAGGTAACCGCACATTATTCGCAGTTACGGCCGTGGGTGGATGTTCCTGAATATTTGAGGAAAAACCACTATTTTAAGACCTTACTGTTGCATTCAGATGATGGGGGTTATTGACAGGACGTGAAGTTAGGGAGTACTGATATTTTTTGTCACCAGTAAGGAAGAAAGGGGGACAGTTATGTTTGGTGACAGAGGAGCCGAAGTTATTCGTAGTGCCGTGAGTTGCGAGGAAGAAGAAGACTAGGAACTTTCCTGGGTTGAGGCTCCCCATTTTCTGTGTGATGAATATGTCTGCTCTGGCAGATGTTGGCTGAAGTCAAGAGCGGTAGATAGCGATGATGAACCATTTTCGTGTGATGAATATTCTGCTCTGCAGGACTTGGCTGAGAGTCAAGAGCGGTTAGACACGATGATGAAGCCTGTAGTGTTAGATCAAGTACAACACCTTAGTAGTGGTGTGGCAAAACTCATTGAGGATTCGTTCTCCAGTCCGAGTCGGTCCTCCGTTGTTGGTTCTGCCAGCAATCACGGTCGCATGGATCCTATTGAGGAGGGTTCTATTGAGTCTGCGAGTTCGGGGTCCCGATTGTTGATTCCTATGTCCGCATTACATCCTTCGGCGCGTCCTTATCGGAATCGGCGAATTTCTTTCACCGCTCCGCTGATTCAGTTCGAACCCGCTTCGCCGTTAGCGGATGGGTCAGTTCAGATGGAGTCTTCCGAAGGTCGGGAGGAGTTTTTCGGGGAGTTGGAAAGATCGTGGAGTCGGACGTCAGCATTTGAGGGATTTAGCCCTCAGGTGCAAAAGTTGTTACGGTCATCCCCTCATAATAGTTCTCTGGGGGTCCTGTACGATTTAGAGTCGTCTGAAAGCGAGCATGAGAGCAAGTGTGAGAGTTTGCCTGGGGAGTATATGAATGATTCCTATGGGGGACCGGAGAGGCTTGCTATCATTCCGGAGCCGGAGAAGTCTGATATTCTGGAGCCGGAGGTGAGAAACCAACGGCCGCATACGAGATCCAGGGGGGCGGTAGCGGAATTATCCAATACCATGGCTGTGCCTCTGGAATATCAGCGCCGAAGGCCAAGTAACATAGCTAAACAATTAATCACAAAATAAACTAATAACGATCTATTGATAAAAGTAATTGAGAATTTTTTTTTTACATTGTTATTGCGAAAAAGCGTAGTGTTAGCACCGTAAAGGAAAAAAATAAATGAATTATTTGTTGAGAAAAATAATTAAAATGTAAAAAGAATGTTATTTAACATAATCGTACTGCGAGAGAAGTCAGGTTAAAAATTGATTAAAACATAAATCTGTGTCACAAAAACAATCAAACGGAGTAAAATGTCGCAAAAAGCATTGTCACGAAGAGGTTATGAAATGATGAATTGTGGAATGACTTTATTAATATGATGAGCTAGGTAGGATGTATTAATCCCCAATTGCCTTACAGGTCCTTATTTTTCATTTTATATTGTTCATTATGATATATAACCAATTCTTGATGCTAAAACAGATATTTTACTTTGCAGATGAAAACCATCAGCGATTCGGATTAGTAGTGTATTATGCACTCGTGCCTCAATTATGAAAAACAGTTTGTTGTCTGCGATTTGGATTAGTAGTGTATATGCACTCGTACCTCAATTGTATGATGTAATTTTTATATGTACAAACTTTATGAAAATAAAAAGGAAAATAAAAATTATGTGAAAAATAATAAAATATGTTTCTATCATAATATATTATATGTTTTATACTTTGTAAATTCTTATTTGGCTGAATTGTTGTAAAGCTCTGGGATTTTCATTGTATATATATAATATATATTTTTATATTATTTTTTATTTTGTTTACTATAAGAGAAAATATTTAATTTTTATATAATATATATATATATAATATATATATAATATATATATATATATATATATATAATAAGTTTTCTCCATGACAAATATGTAGGTATTATGTTGTCTTCTTGCGCTTACTTGGGTGACTGGCAATGTTACAGTCACACAGGTAACAATTAATTAACATCTTTTCCTGGTTTGTTGAGAAAATGAGGCATTTTCTGGTGGGGGATAATGTAATGGGCCCGTTGTTACGGGTGTTACCATTTCATTTTTCCCTTTCCAGATTGTGCGTTCGTCTCAGCGAGTGATGGGGAAGACAATGGCTGTGGATTCTGAAATAAAAACTGGGCGAGGAGATCTTAGGCAACCCTGTGGCCAAACTTAAATAGCTGTACAAGCTAAGTAAAGGGCCTATGTATATTTTAGAATATATATATACATCCCCACATCTTTCTTCTGTGTACTTATTATCACCTTTCCTTTTCAGGATAGGTGATAAAACCAAATTGGTAAAATAAAAATAAAATAAAACTTTGGAGTTTTTTCTGGTAAAAAAAATTAAAAAATAAAAACGATTGTGATAGATAGTAGCTATTCTGCTACAATCATAATCGAAGATCTTTTATCCCCGCCAAAGGGTATGTGTACCCTGCTTTTATAATTTTATGGTGCAATACTTTCAAATAGATTTCGTTACTAATTTAAGAGTTGCGTTAGAGTTGATAACTGCATTTTTGCAGGGATCGGATTTGGGAGCGGTTTAATCCGGCCTCGAGTTTCATTTTATCAGTGCTGGAGCACATCTGACCAATTCGTCCACTCCTCCAGTCCCGAGGACATATTCAATTGTTACTCGAGTGTCCCTGTCTTTTCATGGTCACGTATTTCACCGTCCAGTCATTGTTAATTGTGGCTCAATAATTGCCAGAACTATAGCCGAAGTTGCGGGCTATATTACTGATGCTGCCGCTTTATATGACGCTTATTACAACAGAGGGTCGAATAGCTGCAGATAAATAAGTTATGTTTTCACTCATTGTTGATTGATTTGCAGTCGTAAATATATTCGATGCACATAGAATGTTGAAGTCACTAATTGCTAGCGGGATTACTTACTTGCATATATTTTGATGCGTCTGTAAACGTAAACGTAAAAAAATTGTGTAGACCCTCATATTTTTCGTGTCTTTGCATTCAGGAGTCTTGCTTTCATTATATTATGTTGGTACTCTCAATGTGAATAATTTATCTGTGTGTAAGACTTATATTTAACCTACCTGAATATTAATTGCTTTATACACGAATAATGATTATTTTATAACTATTCCGATAATTTCGTATTGTACTTTCTATGTATTACTTTAAATATGCCTATATCTATATATATGCATATTTTGATCGTTCGGGTTAATAATTATTAACACGACAACTGCCATATTCTGCTATCTTAAAGTTGTGCGATTTATATTTTTGGTAATTTGTACCGATTTAACTATCAGTCGCGAGAATACACCTATATTTATATAGGTCTATTGATCGTTCTGGTAATTCAATTTTATTACCTCTACGATCTGGTCAACTTCGATTGGCCCCTCGGATCTGATCGGCTATACTGTTGCTGTAACTCGTTTAATTTCATAAACAATATTACTATTATATTTTTTATTATATTCTGAAAGAATGTATGGTGCAAAGCAGCGAGTCTGTATATATGTATCTGTTTTTTTTAAATTATATTTTCTTTATTTCTTATCGTGTCTGCGTTTTATTTAATAGATAGTCTCCTTAGTAACACATAGGGTATCCAGTGTACTTTCCTTCTTTCTTTTATTCTGCAAGAAAGAGTTGCGCAAACGGCTGGGTTGGCGCCTCTTGCTGATCACGTCGATCATTTTCTGTCCTATTAGCTTTCTGCGCTTAGGGTTTCTTTTCTCTTTTTCGACTATTGGCAGGGTTTGCCCCCTCTTCGCCGTTACAATATATATATATATATATATATATATATATATATATATATATAGTATAGATATATATATATATATATGAAAAGATAAATTAAATATGATAAATATATATATAATATATATATATATATATATATATATATATAATATATATATATATATATATATTATATATATATAAATATATATTATATATAGTATATATATATATATATAGCTATATATATATATATATATTATATATAATAATATATATATATATAATATAGAGTATTATTATTATATATATTTATATTAATATATATATTAATATATATATATATATATATATATATATATATATATATATATATATATTATAATATAATATATATTATATATATAATATATAATATATAATTATAAATATATATTAGTGTTGCACCGATACCAAATTTGAGGCCGATACCGATACCGATATCATCAAAAATGGCCGATACTGCCGATACCCGATACTTGATACCGATACTTTATCCTATATAGCTAATATATATATATATATATATATATATACTATATATATAATATATTATATATATATATAAATCTAATATAATATATTATATATAATATTCTTCTTCTCTCATCTTCTTTCCCCAAGATTGGGGTAAGGTGCGCTACAGCATCGAAAAGAAAAGCCTAGAGAACATGAAAAAAATCGTCCGAAAAGAAAGCCCAACCATTACACCCTCTGTATCCATTAATTATGAGAGCTCGTCAACAGACAGCAAATCCACCTAGAGCATCAATGGGATCCACGCGACAGACCCTCACAATGTAAAGTCGTACAATGCAGGGTTTCATCCCCTGGCCGCAGTTGGCACAACCTGCCCCCATAACAAAACACCCGCCATTCTCTCCTCTCATGGCACCTTATTCTCGCCTCTGCAAACTCACATTACTCTCCTTCAGACATTCGTTCACCGACCAATCCACTTCTCTTCGGTCTCCCAGCCGTCGGTTTCCCAACACACTCTCCCATACATCCGCTTAACCCACGAGCTTTCATTCAATCCTTTTCACATGAACCAAACCATCTCAACATACTTTCATTTATATCTCTCATTACCTCTTTCTTCACACAATTATCTTTCAACCAAATATCGTAAAAAATCTAATTTCAACACACAACTCTCTAATTACGTTCATTCTCCTTTATTAGCTTCTTTTCACACCAGCAATGCCCTAAGATTGTCCATTGAAACACATGAACTTTAGATTAACTTCTTCTTCAGACCATAGTCTCACTACATACAATAACACGGTAACAACATATCCCTCGATGTAAGACTCTATGCGCACTCAAACTTAGTCCTTTATATATTCACCATCGATTTAATTGCACAAGCCACCCTCCTACCATTCACACTTCCCTAACTCAGCTCTGCATCATCCCGTTCCCTTCTCATCCAACACATCCCCTAAATATTTAAACAGACACTTGCTCCAGCCTGCTCATCATCTAACATAACTCCACACTGAGGATGTCCCTCACCACAACCATAACCTACTCTTTATCTTAGTACTTTCAAACCCCTCCTTTTTACATACCCTGCCAAATCTCTCCACCAAACCTCTCAAACTCTCTTCAGATTCGCCACACAGAACCAAAACATCCGCATACAATAGGTAGGGCATCCCTCCCACTCCTCTCCATCTCCATCATTCTAACTCCATTTTCTGCCATCCCACCTTGAATTCTTTCATAACCTCATCCATTATACAAATGAATAACCAAGGAGACATAGAACATCCCTGTCTCCGCTATTAATCCTAAACAATCACCATTGACACCATTTAGTCTTATACACATCCTTCACTATCGTCATACATTACTTTTGAATTCCATTTAGAAGCTTACCACCACACACATATATCACTAATACCTGCAATAAAGCTTCCCTATTAACTCTATCCTACGCCTGTTGTAAATCCATAAAACTTAAATATAATTTATTCTCTTCTCCCTCATTTCTCAATCATTTGTTTCAATGTAAAGATTTGATCCACCAATCCTCTACCACTTCTAACGCACCTTGTCTTCCACACAATCAGTCCTCAGTCACTCGACGCATCTTTCAACCAAAATACAGCATATACTTCCTACAACATCAATAAACTTATTCCCCTTTAATTTCTACAATTCCCCTTTTCTCCCTTATTATAGGGGTATATTACCGCTCTCCTCCAATCCGTTGGAACTATACCCTCCATAAAAACGCTTATTACACAACTTACCAAATCCAATCAATCACCATCTCTCCCTCCGCTCTGATCTTTTCACTAGTAATTTCATCTATACCTGCAGATTTTACCATTCTTCAACTTCCACTTACCATTTACCTCCTCTTACTATAACCTCATGCCCCAAAAATACCATTCCTTCTGCACCATCAAAACCAAACACATTCACTAACACCTCTCATTACTGTTAATATGGTGCAGATTTTCGAAGTGTTTCTTATCCACACTCCCTCACATCATTCATCAGTTACGAAAGCACCATTCCTATTCCTTATTCTAAGCAGATTCCCTTATTCTCATCTTAACCTTTCGCGCTTCCATTTATATATATATATATACTATACTATATATATATATATATAATATATATAATATATAATATAGGATATGATATTATATATATATATATATAATTATATATATATATATATATATATATATATATAAATACTAAAAAGTGATGCGGGAACATCCGCATCCGCATCCGTGGAGCATCCGCAACATTAATTAAAGATCCGCCTCTGTCTCCCGCCTCCACGCTTTTCTGCGCGATTGTTGCGCAGATATTTTATTGTCGAGATTTATACTAAAAATATGTTAAGATGAATCTAGAAACGCACATTTAAATAGAGACCTGCGGGACTCGATTTCACTGTGTAATGATGTCTCATGATCTCACATCATGAAGTTCATAATTTGAGTCAACAGAGTCACATGAGATTATTGATGCCAAAAAATCAGCGCTCTACAGCTCTGTCTCCGATGTAATACCATTCATCTCAACGCTAAGGAAGAATTTTTCAACCTCTTCAAATGAAAATGATGACGGTTTAAAAGAAATGAAAGATGTCATAAAACTAGAGCTAAAAAAAACGCTTTAGTTCTGTGGAATTAATGACCTTCATACTATTGCAACTTACTTCGATCCCGTTATAAAGGCAAGTTTTTTTTTTGTAACACATATTAGAACAAGTTAAATCGTCACCTTGTGTTGCAGTTGAAAAACTTCAATCCGATTGTCTATTATTCGCCACCCATTAAAAGGAATAAACGAAATCTACAGAAACAACATCTTCTACAAGTAAATCATAACAGATTCACTGGAAAGAATTTTACATCCCAGTAGTGATGAAGACACACACGCATTACCAAAGATGTAGTGCAAATGATTGAAATATACTCCAAGAAAAACGACTAGATACTATCAGTTGGTGGAAAGTTAAGCAAAAGTTTAACCACGCTTAAGTAAACTTGCAAGGAAAATACTTAAACCTGTCTACAACTAGTGTGTCCGCAAGTGAGAATGTATTTAAGCAAATGCGCTGGGCTAATGATGATGAAACGAGAAACGACTCTCAGCAGAAAAAGGGCGAAAAATTGAATGTTCTCATCCAAGCATAACCTTCCTATATTGTACATTTTAATCACTAGTGCAAAAGTATACTAACCTTTGTAAAATCTTTTCATTAAGGTAGGCAGGATGGAAAAGAGCTGGTGGGGTGCATTGAGTTGGGTCCCCCGTCTCGCACGCTGTAACCTATTATATTAATTAGATTGTGTAAAACTCAAATAATACTTAGGCATATATATATATATATATATATATATATATATATATATATATATATTATATAATATATATATATATATATATATATATTATATATATATATATATATATATAATTATATATCAAACATCCGCATCCGTGGATGTTAAAAAAATCAAGACATTCCATCCGCGGATGCGAAAAAAGTGGACATCTGATGCATCACTAATATATATAAGTATATATATATGTATATTATATAGTATTATTGGGTAGTATATTAGTAAGTATATATATGATATTAGTATATTATATATAAGATAAATTTATATATGTATAACTTTACATTATAGTCAGCCGTTTTCTGTTTTATATCTGGGCGGTACGAATACGTAGGAGAAATGCTCGGAGGTTTGCGGGCGTCGTTTTGTTTTCAGATACTACCAAAAAATATTTGTTTTATAGATACTTCCACGAGAAGTAAGGGATTTTCCGGTCAATCTGCCTAGGGTGCTATTGTTTCCCTGGTGCTAGCAACGAATTAAGCACCGTTCTTAACGTAAAAGGATTTCAAACAAACAAGATGGCTGGCGTGTGTAGCTCCCTCTCTGAACTCGATCGAATTTCCATTCAATATATATCAATGCTTATAATCTAATTTCTTCTTCCAAATAATATAACTCCAACACAAATATTTTTTGCTCAATTCATCTGTTATTAAACATTTGTTTATTTTTTTTATTTCTGCTTATTTCAAACCACGTACTCCATCACAATATACTGCTGATTCCAATTGTTTAAAAACAAAAGTAATGACCAGCAGAAAAATCGTCGTTCCGTCTAAATCAAGGAAAATTCGTGCTATATAACATGGCAGACATTTCTTATCGGTGTAAGCACAAATGCACAAATAACGAAAAACGGTCTAAATTAAAAGCAAAAGAAAATACTAAATTCATTCTATCGGTATATCGTTCGTATTATTACAATTATCGATTAAAGGAGATATAACTAAAGAATATAAGTCTCAAGTAAAGTATTGTGGCTTGCTAAGTGTTCCTTAATCGCATCGCCACTAATACATTACTGGGACTAATTTCCTTTATTTCTATCTCCTTTTATCATAAAATTGCGGGTCTAAGGTCCCGCATACACAAGACTTTGTTATTTGTTCTGATTGGAAGTTTTTTTCCATGAATGAAATCACCTTTTCTCCGTAAATTTCTAGCTTATCTTATCCCTTCTAAACTTTTTGATAATTGCTTTACTTCGTTTCTCGATAACAATTATCGGCCTAAATACATAGCAGTATTGATGTTCCTTTAATACATCTGTTTGATGCTCGGCTTCCCTGCATTGGATCCCCTTTCCAATGTTCTTCCTTTCAGATTAAAACAACATTTTAATCAAAAACTTTCCACAATGCTAGTTTCTTATATCTTTTATTAACACTAACTCAATGGAGTTTCTTTACGAATTAAAGAAAGCATTTCCATGAACTTGGGTCACAGATCTTTTCAAATATATAATGTTGTCGACTGTGAACCGTCGACATAGTAGTCAACTTTTCACATAGACTAAAGATGCGAGCCTTCAAACACATGGACATTCCTTTCGAACTAAGTCTCTCCATCTCTCACCAGAGAATTTAGCTGTCAGAGATAACTATGATCAAAACCCTATACCTCTTCAAAAATTCTCAATTTTTCAAAAATGCTTCTACAGATGAAGAATTTAAAAATCACTTAAACCTACATTTAACATCCATAGGATTTCTTTGCACTAGTCCTGAGTGCCTGAACTAATTGCCTGAATTTCGCGCAGAAACGAAGACGATTTCTAATTATGAAGTTTACTTTTGTTTTGCAAGCAATGAAAATGATGCTGTGATTGGAAGCCCGTCCCGATTTCTGATAAATATGATAATGAGAATAAAAAATGGTTTTTATTACAAATAATTTGATCAAATATTGGGCCGGAGTCCAGCGATTTGAAATTGAATTAGAATTTAAAACTGATTGTAATTGAATGCATAATACTCCATCACTGTCAAAAAAATGAACTGCGTGGTAGGCCCTACCACGCCGTAATTTTTTTGTTTCACATTTTTATTGCAAAGGGCAACTCTACTTATGACCAGAATAAGAAACTTTATAGAATTAACCGGAAATTCTTTACGTGTGGTCAGCATTTCCTTACGATTTTGCGCGTAGTTTAAAACAAACGAACTGCAAAATCGAGTACATTTCTTACGTTTCGTATGCATAAACGAAAACGCCTATATTTAAACATACAGTAGGTCAGATAAATCCGAAATTATCAGACAAATTGCGGATATATATATATATATATATATATATATATATTATATATATATATATTATATATACTATATATTATATATATATATATATTATATATATATATATATATATATATTATATATATATATATATATATATATATATATAATATATATATATATATTATATATATATATATATATATATATATATATATATAGCAAAAATAGGAAAAAGAAGAAGCAATTCGAAACTTAATTTCAGAACGTTAAGAGCTCGTTTACTCAAGTCCATCGGAGTCATTGAAGAACAATTTTAAATTCTTTTACTGATAGCAAGGGGCTGAATAACCCCCTCTATCCATAGCCTACTTTTTTCGTAATAGAGTTGATAAGCTCAAAACCTTTCAAC
>JABUQX010095142.1:0-5000 GCA_015478945.1 Trachelipus rathkii
TCTAAAAGAGCAAAAAAAAATCAAAAAAAAATGTTATCATCAAAAAAAAATGTTCACTGGACATCTTTTAAATCAAAGCTGTAGGAAAATAACGGTATAAATTCCTTATCTATCTGCTTTAGGAGGGGCTGTCTCAATCGTTTGAGTCTCCTTTTACGAAGTTTATGAAATAAACTGTTATTTAAAACCTTTGTTTTTTTTTAAAATTTATATTAGAAAATTAAAAGAATGGAGCGGCTAACTATAAAAACATAGTAAACTTAGGATACTTCAGGAAAAACACAGGGGAAAACAATATCCCAAAAACTGGTAACTTCCTTTAAAAGGACCTAACTCTGGCTACATTCGCAACGTAATCAACGACTGGCTTGGTTACTCTAGGGTACTTCAGGAAAAACACAGGGGAAAACATCATCCCAAAAACTGGTAACTTCCTTTAAAAGGACCTAACTTTCAAGCGCTATTACGCAACATCGGACATGATGAGATGAAATAACTTAAGTCTTTTCCGTTTGAAGACTCGGTTCGGTTACTACCTAGAACACTGTTATGTACCATCAAACATAATAAGATGTATTACGCAAGTCTTTTTACGAAGGATTGCATTCAACAGAGCTATGATTTACTTTTAGTTATCGGTTCCTTTTTCAATTCAATAATAAAAATAAAGAAAAAACGATAGGTGCCGCTCGAAACGGGCTTCCTGTTACTTCCGATAGTTCGGAGCAAAACCTAAACCTTTATCTAAAAACTGACCGAAAATCATATCAAACCTATGATTTTACATACTTACATCTACATATACATACATATATATATATATATATATATATATATATACATACATATATATATATATATATATATATATATTCTTAATGAAATCGAACTCTGGGGGCGGCGAAGTTGCTTACATAGTTCGATTCTTCGTCGTCTTCTTCTTCCTCTTCCTCCTCGCTAGGATCTGTATCCAGCGTTTGTCCTTGGGCTAAATAGACTCTCGTATTTCTCTTCGCGTGAGGTTCGTATTCTTCTTTATTACTGGCGGAAGTCCTTTGACTTTTCTGGTTCCCTTCTTTTGCTTTCAAGTTCCTCTCGAAATCTTCCGCACTGTTAAAGGGGATTACCATTTGATCCACGTCGGGGTTAGGCCTCCACGGAGGTGCATCCTTACAAGCGGCGGTTGTTTTTCTTCGGTGGGACTTCCTACAATAGCGGCAGTATGGGGAATTCCACTTGCATGTCTTCCCGGAGTGCCCCACGCACTCGCATTCAAAGCACCAGTCGTGCTTCCTTAGCTCTTCTTCGGACAACCTCTTAAAAACTCCTCCGTTCTTTCGGGAAACAAATTCTGTCTTAACTTCTTTCTTTTCTTTAGCTTCATATTTCGGTCTGTAGGAGGATCTCTTCGATCTCCTTTGAGAATTATCATTCTCAATCGTTCTTTGGTCTTCTGGCTCACCTCTGGCCATAAACACTTTAGTAGTTCTATTCTCTGTCTGTCTTTTTTGATTAACTTTGAATAAAGCTCCTCTGGAAATTTGTGCAAATCTCTCTAATAGCTCTACTATGCTTATGTTTGCATCAAAGACTTTCAAAATTTTTTCCCTTAGTCTTTCACCATCTCTCCTATCTCTCACGTTCTCTAATACTTTGGTGGTTACCATGATATTTATGTGCTTGGAAGTAAAGCCGGCTACCAACTCACGAGTTATTCAATTGACTCTCAATTTTCAAGTGCCTCGTTTTTTAAGTTTCAAAACAAACTTAAATGTCATGTCTCTGTCTCTCTGATAAGACATAAACTCCAAGAGAAGATCAAAAATCGTGTCTTTGTTGTCTGGTTGTAAAAAGATGCGTAACTGCAAGAGGAAATCTTCCAATCTTGTGCAACTAGACAGAGTCGGATCGTGTAAGAGATAGTCTCTGGATTCTGATTCGAGTTTGCTAGATATCATCGACTTTGCGAAGGATATTTTCCGCTTTTCTGTTAACGGGCCTAGCATGCCCAATCTCTCGTGTAGCGTTGAAACGTATTCGTTAAAGCTAATTCCTTGCCAAACCTTTGTATTCAGATTTAAACCAAACAATTTGAGGTCCTCCGGAATCTCGGGAAAGGCTGTGCTAAATAAGTTTGATTGGTATAGGGGGGCTGGATTGGACTGAGATGCTGCATTATACCCTTCCTGGGGTGGATGGGTGCCTTGACCCTGTCTGCTCTGTACTGGAGAGGCATACATCTGTGCTTGATGTCCACCAGACCATCCCCAAGGGACGTTCCCTTGCTGTGGCTGCGTCGTCGTGTGCTCGGTGGGAGCGGGGCCCTGACCCCAAATCTGGTTGGGGTCGAATGATCGACTGTCTAAACCTGGCTGAATCATGGGAGAGTTTACTGTGCTTTCCCATGTGTTCCTATTTAAGTTACGGGCGTAATAATTACCCTCACCGCTCCAATTCGCCTGGGATCTTCGGTGAGTCGTGTCAGGTTCTGTACCTGGCCTCGCTGATGGGTTTATTGTGTTGTCTGAGAGAGTTGATTGCTGAGAAAATCTTTGATCGCTGTCCCTCCGGGCAGTCTCATCTGTTCGAGGATTGGGTTTTAAAGAGAAATTAGGTGCAAGGTTGAGTCTAGGGGGTACCTCTCCTGGAGGGAGCTGCCCCCTCTGTTTATTTTTTACTGATTCTTCTTGCCTTTGCTTCCGAAGTAATTCGGTTTCTTCTTCATCACCTTCGAAATTTCCTTTATTCTCCCCTCTATCTCTAATCACTTCTTCTTCATCTGAAACGGGTTTCGTCGCCATCTCTCAAAGGACAAACAATTTTTTAGAGACAACCAAAACTATCGCTAAAATGAAGTTGATTAAAATTAAAACGCCACCACAAAAATCACTGTTTAATTATTATTACGCTCGTCTTAAAATAAACACAAAATCTTTTTAACTGGTTAAATTTAAAAAACATAGGCTACGTAAGCTTCTCGAATGAGTTTTTTATTTCTCTCTCTCTAAAACCATATAAAAACAATTTTTTAATCAGTGTTTTTAAAAAATGTTAATCATAAACCAGAAGACACTTAGTCTTGTTCGATTTGCCAAAACTTTCTAATAAAGACACTTTTAGTCTCGTTGACTACACATACATTATGTTCGCAAAAAAAAACTGCTAGTCTCGTGACGTATTTTATATTAATATTATATTATATACTAATTATATATTACTATATATATTGAATTTCGTGGAAATGTTCAAAATTAATTCTTTTAAAAAAAAAAGAAACTTCTTATTTCCCCAAACAATATATATATATACTGTATTATATATATATATATTAATATATATATATTATATATATAATATAGTAAGCTGGCTTACGAAAAGAAAAGATACTTTAATCTTTTAAAAAAAAAGAAACTTCGCTTATTTCCCCAAAAAGCTACTAAACGTTCCCCTGTATATATATTATCTCGTAAAAATATATATATATATCGCTGGCTTAAAACGTGAAATAAAATTTTCTAAACGGAATAAAATAGAAATGGCAATATCTATAATCTTTTCATTTCTATGTTTCTCTCTCGTTCGCTACGTTACGTTTGACCTTCAGATGTGTGTTATAAGCTTCTCTACGCATGCGCGAGTGGGTATGGGTGTGTGTGTGTGTGTGTCTATGCGTAACTTTTTGTCCAATCGGTCTGTGTCTGTTTGTTCAATTCTTTCTCCCTCCCTCTCTTATTCCCTTTCCACGTATATATATATATATATATATATATATATATATATATATATATATATATATATGAGTGAGTATTAGTACTTTACTAAAGTTTAGAGAATGGAAGGTTAATTAAGGAGAAAGTGTTTAAGAAGAAAAAAGAGTAAACACAGTTTGGAAAATCAATATTGATAAGACTTACTTCTACTCGTTATCAACTTAAAAATTAGCACTTTACACAAATTTTTTGTCAACTCTGACAATAATATACCACACTTAAAATACCCTTTAAAATTACACACTTTTCTGGAACCAAAGCTATAAAATATAAAACATCTTATCAACTACATAAAAACCAATTTATGAATGATCACTCAAAAAATAAAAATACTTAAAATTAAAATATTTTTGACAACCTTTTTTACATAAGCATGCAAAAGAAAATATTTTAATTATAACAATTGTATCATTTATTTTTAATAGTGTTGCGCGCGCAACTTTTAAAATGTTTGTATATTTCAATGGGGGGGGAAGGGGTAAAAAAGATTTTTTTTTTTTTTCTTTTCGATTTTATGGAGAACCCTTTTCTCCGCTTGGCTAGGGGCTTCCTTTGTGAAGCTGTTGTGGGAGGACCCTTTCCTCCGCTTGGCTAGGAGCTTCCTTTGTGAAGCTGTTGTGGGAGGACCCTTTCCTCCGCTTGGCTGCTTGCTGAGTAATGGGAGAGACTGTCTCTCGACCGTTGACTGTTCAGCTGGGGAAACTCTTCCCTTTAAATTAAATTAAAAAATGTATTTTTTAATTAGAAAGTCTTACTTGTATACCTTGTCTCCATGTATTTGCTCCTTAGTGAAGGTTGTGGATGGTGTTGGTTGTTTGGGTTGGCTGTTGCGCTGTTTGCATCTGACTGTTTGAAGTTCCACGTCCTTCTATCCAATGGCAAGGTTGCCAGTTGTAGAGTTTGTTTTTGTCTTTGGAAACCATCCGATGACACTCTCTACTTTGCAGGGTTATCATGAATAAAAGTCTTGCCTTTTACTCGTTTATTTTAGGAAGCATTTAAGACCTCGGAACATAAATTCAACAACAAATTCGTCCCAACATGGGACCCAAACCACACAACCTGTTTTAAACAAAGAATTTCGAAATAAATGAAATGTCCCCACAAATTACAGTACAATAATGCGGAGTTAAAATCATGTATCAAAACTTTACAAAATTAAGAAATTGAATATATTTTAAAATAATCTAATAAAATATAAATATATCATTGGAAAAATTAGTCTGTATC